>VXBI01013141.1:421508-465768 GCA_013397375.1 Toxostoma redivivum
AAGGAAGGAAGGAAGGAAGGAAGGAAGGAAGGAAGGAAGGAAGGAAGGAAGGAAGGAAGGAAGGAAGGAAGGAAGGAAGGAAGGAAGACATAGCAGGTATCTTTCAGTAGCACGCACCATTCTTGTCCCTCTTCCTTTACTGTTTTTACAGCCCTATGAGTGAAATAAGGGATAAGAAGCAAGCTGCAAGAGGAAACTCACACAGAATTATGCTGACAGCCTGAAGAGGTGCACTGTAACTCACTGTCCATGGCTGCCCACATGTGCTGGAGCTGTGGGCTCACTCCTGGTTTGTGTCTCAGAAATTCAAGGCGAAGGGGAGTTAGCTCCAGAGATAGTGTTTCTCTTCTTGCACTCCTCAGTGTGGGTCTCCCTATCATCAGCTCCCCATAAAGCAGCCCTCATGCTGAGTCCTCAGCCTTCCTGTACCTCCTCCACTTCGTGTTAACAGTGTGAATGGAAATGCAAATCAACAGAAATACCAGGTTCACTCAACAAGCAGCTAATACATGGAATCTTATGGCAAGCAAGACTTCACATGGCTCAACCTATTCCTTTGAACACAAAATGAATACAAATCTCACCCCTGAGCTATTACACCAATTTTTCTGGTGTCTATGAGGAATAGTGTCCTTTGAGCCATGGGCTTCTGAGCAGCCTGGGTCTGGGAAGGAAAGGAATCGGTGGAAAAACTGGGCAGAAACACCTTGTCAGACCAAAGATCCCTGTCAGAAGACACCCCTGGAACAGGAAAATCTCATGCTGCTAGAAGATCTGCATCTCCCAATGAAAATTCTAACTTCTGAACAAGAAACAGTATTTTCATATTTATACATTTTTGTTTCATTATTTTTTCCAATCACACTTTATCTCAGATAAATTTTTAATGTTAAAAACTTCATTTTGGCAGGGAACTCCTCAACAAACCACACATTATATGAAGAGCTGTCTTCCTTGTTTGGGACTTCCCAATTACTTGTTTCATTTGATAACTTTAATATTATTGCAGCAGAAAAGATGGTGCTTAGTATTCTTCTCGCTTTCCTATCATGAATATACAGACCTGTGTCACATCTCTCCTATGACACCTCCTTTACAAAAAGTCCCAGCCATATGAGATATTTACTTGCATGGAAACTATTCCATACCCCTGATTGTCCCTGCTTTGACTGACAGATCCTGTGCTCCTTTCAAAGTTGAGATACCAATTCTACATTCAATATTCATTATGCAGATGGAGAATTTAAGCAGAACATTAACATCTTCTATTTTGAGCAGCACTCACCATCATATTTCATAATATTTTATTTTGGTTTTTAGCTAGCATTGATCATAGTTTTCATTGAACTACAAAATTATGAGTATTCCCTAATACATATCACCTCAAACACAACTAACTCAAATTTTATTTGCTATTTGATGTGTGGCTCTTGCCTCATCATTATGTCCCTCTGCAGTACTTTGCAGATCTATCTCATTTTTAGAACCTTAACTTATCAAAACCTATGATTTTTTTTATCTTAATACTCACTTCTTAAACCATTCATTGGGATGATAAACAGCACATATAGCATAGAATCATTGAATGGCCTGGGTTGGAAGGGGGCTTAAAGATCAACTAGTTCCAAGCCCCTTGCCAAGGGCAGGGACACCTTCCACTAGACCCATGTAAGTCTTCGTTAGCGATCTGCTTCCACTGTGAAAATTTATTTCTACGTGGTTTTTCTCATACCAATTTTCTGTTCATACGAGAAGATTTTCTCTTATTTCACAAGTCAGGTCAAGAATTTTTGAAGAAGAAATTCCAAACAGAAATGCTTTTGGAAAACCAAATGGCTACATCAACTGGCTTTTCTTGCTTACATACTTGTTGACTTCTTTAAAGAATTGGAATTATTATTATAACAGCTTAATGATTCTTTCCTGATATGTTTTGATGATTCACTCCTCATGTGTTATAGTCCTTACTCTATTTATCCCTAATATATTTATTCATGTTTTATCTAATCCTTTACTGTAATTTTTATAGATTTTCTAGGTACACATATACCTTAAAGATTTAAAATATTTCCTGAATTATCTAGCAAAACTGCATCTTCAGTCTGTGTTACAAGGGGAATTATATGCTACAATTAATATTTCATCCAAGTGAAACTATAAAATCTGAGAGGAATTTTTTTTCAAATTGTTAAAGTTCAATTTACTAATTTTTTCCTTAACTCTGCGTATTTATATCTTAATTTTGAGGTAGATATCATGAGTTTCACCCATAAATATGAATTATTCTGTTTCAAGTTTTCAAAAGTCTTATAAAAATTCTTTTGTCACTATAAAATTGTCTTTTCTGAAGCTCTTTCAGATCTCCTGGCAAGCTTCCTACCCCAGAAAAATTATTAGTACCTTTAATGCCTTTTGGAAATTGTTTCTTAGACTCTTTCTTGACTTTATTATATGTTCAAATCCATAAGTATCATAAAGTTCTCGTTTGATTTCTCCCTTTGTATAAGAATTAAGCTTTGGCTCTACTCAACTGAGAAGGCACAGCAGCCTGTGCAAACACAGAGAGATGTAAATTCTTGGATACTCATCGGGAATGCAAACTGAAAGATGAGAACTGTGGATTTCTTGATGTCTTTTGAGAGTGGTGGCTTAAACGTGAAAGATACCAGTGAACAAGTTTGGCATGAAATCTGTACTTCATAAGTCTGGAAAGTGGAAGCATATATAAATATGTTCCAGTATATAAGAAATAACATAGCTTGAGCAGAGAAGGGTATTATTAAAACCTCCAAATTTAAGCCAACTGACTTTTGTTTCTACATACACAGTCTCTGTTTCACCAAACATTTTAGTTAAACTGTGCTGATATATGTACAACCACATATACCAACAGATTTCAGCCACTGACAAAAAATAGGCTGCAGAGTCTGCTCATAGGGGTTTTTTTGCTTTTCAGATTATATGAATGCTTTTAAAAAGTAGAGGCTCCACAGTTTGCCCATAATACTCCAGAGAACTTTTCCAGAGTGCAAAAAGTTAAATATTTTCTTCTAAAATATCAAATTCTTTGGATTGTTCACTCTGCCCAACCACGAAACTATGGATGCATGAGTGTCTTATTTTCAAGAACCATTCTGAGAAAATCCTAAAACTCAGTGTAGAAGATGGTTATTTTGAAGAAGTTGGGAACTCTTTAGCTAAAGTACCCTGGACCTTAGCCTAGCAAAGTAATTTTATGGAACAAACTCATGCGGTATTTTTACTTTATTTAAAAAAAAAAAACAAAACCAAAAAAACCAACCAAACAAACAAATAAAAACCCAACAAAACAAAAACAAATCCAAACACCTGAAAATAAAATGCATAAATTGAGATTACTTGAGATACTCAAGACAGAAATAAATATTTTTGTAGTTGCTAGATAGACACACCAAAAAACAAGTGAACATAGAATCTCTTCCATTATAATTGGGGAAGGGAAAAATCACTTTTCTATTCCATACAGAGTGGTTTGCTTCTGCCATCTGTCCAGATAAGCTATTAAGGAAAACCTGAAATGAATTGAGAATGTTTCATATGAAAACTTTCTTGGCCTTCTTGAGACTCAACACTATACAAAGAGCACATTTTAACTTGCCAGGAAAATTATTTCTTCTAACTAATGTTTAGATTTACTTCACATAATTAAGTTTATATCAAAAGTACAACAATAATCAGAATTAATCCTCATGTTGTGTTTAATGATTTAAAAGTCAGTTTGGTTGACCATTCTGCTCCATACAGATAACCCACTGAAACAGCAAGTGCAGCAGTCAGTGAAATGCTTAATGGAGAACAAAATATAAGCACTTTGTCTCATTGGAGAATTGCCATAATCTTTTGATAGTCATACTATAAATTATGGGTACAGAGACAAGACAGTGCATTAGATTAATACTTTGCCTTTTTAATCTATTAATATACTATTCTGGAGACATGGTTTTAAATCCACTACACAGCAAAGTGACTGAAAATCATTCCATCCTGACAGCTTTAAAAGATCACAAATGAAACATGTTAAGAGAGTCTCAACCCAGTTGATATTGAACAGAAGCAGTCATCACAGAAGACATCCAACATTGGTCCTCTCAGCATTCTCACCAAAACAGATATCTCTATTACACAGAGGAATATTTCATACTAGGCTGGTGATAGTATGACTGAAATACATGCTAAAGCAGTCCAGGATGAGTGCACTACAGGTTCACTGTCAAAGAATATTTAATTTGTCTGCCAGTCATGTATAAAAAGCTAGGAAAACATTTTACTTACTGATGATTGTATGAAGAGTACAGAAATGTAAGTTGTAAAAGTGATGCCTTTTATTGTTTCTTAAATTTTTTAGGATAGATAAGAGAACAACAAATAATCTAAAATCAGAAAGAAGCTAAATAAACTGGCTTACATCATTATTACATATTTTAAATTATACCTCAATAGAATACTTTTCTAACTCCTACTTCAGTTAGAAACACAATGCTAAGTTTGTTTTAAAGCATTTTTTTTCAAATATGAAAAATATTCTAGATACTGCTGTGGTTTCTTTTTTCTTGCTAATAAGTGTGAGTAAAGACAAATAACAGCTTTAGTACTTTTCCCGCTGGTGGTTTCCTAATTAAATAGTTCATTAGTAGATTATCTAACCTTCATTTAATGAGGCCCTCCAGATGTTGTGTCTTAAGTACAGCAAAAAGGAAAACAGCTGAATGCTGAAAGCACAACATAATTGGATATGGTCAAGTTGGAAGAAGTGAATTCTCATGTTACCATTACTATAATAACATATGATTTTTTTTCTAGAAATGGTCAATGAGTGATGACCTAGAGAAAATCCTTTAACTACCTCCAGTTATAATTTTGAATATGTTGGCTGCATTTACTTAACTTCTATTTAACATTAGTCTTCTCCCCACTACTTATATGCAGCTGTCTCTTATATTTTGAGATTCTGGTTTATTTTTAAGACACTTCCAATTTTATGATGAAGTTTCTTCCATTTGTTCGTGCTAGGGAACTCTGTCTGGTATAGAATCATATTTCCTTTCCTTAACAGTTACACAGAAAAATCATCTCAAATTATTCTATACAGGGTTTCTCATGGGATGAAAAATGACCAGAAATAAAGTATTTAATATTTAAGTGGAACAAACAGAATTTTCATAAAGGATAGGAAACAACCTGATAGTATAAATGACTATCCAAAAGTCTATATTTAAAGCAGTGCTTACATAAGCATGACAAGAAGGTTTTTAAAAAAACAACAAACTTTCTTTTTTCAGTAAACACATTGAACCTTGTTGGAGAAGTATCACATTTTCTTCTACACAAACATGGTGACGATTCCTTTACCTTTCAGTTATTATTAGAATTATTTAGTTCTTATTAGAACTGTAAAATGAGTCATGTGACACTTCTTTCCAGAGTTCAACAACAGAATTTAGATATAGAAAGATAAAGATATTTTCTATGAACATCCAAAAAATTTTCAAGGTAATTATGTAGCCATGGGATAAAAGTGGTTATGGCATGGATAAATATTTGATTGCTGTGCTAGAAACAGAGAGCAGGAAGAGATGGCCAATTCTTATGATGGAAGGAGGTTTTTTGATGGAATCATGAATGGTCAGCCTAGGATTCATTCTTTTCATGTCCCTGGAAGTAGGATAATCAGGTGATAAATTTTCTGATGACACTACTAGGGATAGTAAAATCATGGCCAATTCTTAAGAAAATCAAAATAATTTCATGGGATTCAGGACCTTGGCAATAAATGAATAAGAATAAGAATAAGAATAAGAATAAGAATAAGAATAAGAATAAGAATAAGAATAGCAAGGATAACAGTAACAATAATAGTTTACTTTTGATAAATCTGAACTGTTGCTGATGGTAAAATAAATCTTACCTCTCCATTTAAAGATATGGTCACTGTCACTAAAGTATGAGGTCTTGGGGTTGTGATGGAAAAATCTATGAAAATATCGACTTGACACACTGGCAATCAAAAAGGCAAATTAACCATTAGGAATTAGAAGGAAAAAATATATATTATTGTGTCACTCAGTAAACACATATCTGATTCACATCTTGAATGGTAAAAGGTCCCTCCTTCTTGTCCCTCCTTCTCGTCCCTCCTTCTCATGGAGGAAATCATTGATTTGGGAAGGGTTCAGAGCAGGGTGAGAACAGCCAAAAATATGGATCACTAAGGAAGTCATTCAGTTTCTTTAATTTAGAAAATAAATGTAAAAAAAAAAACAACAAACCTATAGCAGGCATGATAAAATCATGTTTGGGATGGGAAGAGTTGGCAAGAATGGCCAATTTGCTGTCACTTGAAGAGTAATAACCAGGATCTAAAAAGAGAAAGATTCAAAGAGAAGACAATCTTTCCAAAATCAGTGTAGTTAAAAGTGGGATGCCTTGTAGCAAAATTATATAAATACAAGGAAGCTATTAAATATTCAGGAACCACAACTGAGTGAGGAACTCCCAGATGAATGGATGAAGGTGAAACACACTTTTCTTTTGGAAAAGACTTCTTCCTTTTACAAGAACACAAATTAATAAAGTTTATTAAAAACTAATTTGAGAATATTTTCCATGTTTCATTTCCATAATTATGTATTTTTTCTTTTTCTTCTTCAAATTTCATGAAGATACATATAATATTGCATATTTTTATTATTCATTTGCCTATCAGCAACTGTTCTGATCTTAAGAAAGTTCCACAGTGGAAAATAGGAAAAAAAAATAGACATTTGAAAATAAATAATTCCATGCTTTTCATTTTTTATATTTGTTGTCAAAATAGGGTAATAAGGAAATAGAAATAAAAATGTGGATTTCTGGCAGTACAATTTTCCAAAGAAACATGATAAGTTTGGAAATTCTAAATAAAGTAATAACATGTTCTTCCTAACTTCCCATAAAAATGTTCAAGTGCAATAAAAGTAATGTTTTCTTATAGATTTTTTTTTTCTAAATTGACATTGGCTTATCAGCAGGATATGTTTGTATTTGATGTGTTAATATTCCAATCAAAATCTTGGAAAACTGATCATCTTTCCATTTTCTAGCACATGTTTACTGTATATATACATATAAAAGTTTATATATTTTTACCTATTTTACCTGGTTTTTAAACACAGAGATAATTGGATCTACTATTATTTTTAAATTTTTATAACCTTTATACACACATTCTTTGAATAAACATATTTTGAAAATATCATAAAAATTGACAATGAAATTTAAGATAGTTCTATTTTTGCTGAATAATTTTGAGAAAAAAGAAAATTTAAAAGGCCAAAAGGCAATCCTGCAGTCATTTGAAACTGACATCATGCACAAATACCTGTGAGGGTCGGCTGGACCATGGGGACATGAGGAGGGGACAGTGAGGGAAATAATTTGATATGTGCAGTGCATTGCTTTCCAAGAGCTGTGCTCAAAATGTGAGCAAGCAGACTACAAAGGCAAAACCTTAACTCATTCCTATCTTTTGCATTATGTAGTTGCACTTGTTCCTTTGATCATCAACTCTGCTGATCTCAGGCTAAACTAAAACTGCCTGGCTTTCATCCAAGTATTTATTTCTCCTAAGAGAATAATAGTGAAAGTAGACACTACTAAACAATGTTTTATTCAAAAAGAGGATGATATGTTTAGTTAAGTATTCTGAAACCTTGTGTTAGAACTTCAGACCTGCCTGTCTCACATAATCATCAGACAGTTTAATGTGATGTTACCTAGTCTGACAAACTACTCAGAACTCAGAAGGGCACCTGTACCACGCCACTTTGAGACCGTTCTCAAAGAGTTAACCATCTTCAAGGAGGTAACCATGACTGACTGGTTTTCTATCTGGCACTTCTAGATGGACATTTTGTACTGATGTATGTGTTCTATGAGTTGTGTTGAGATGGAATAGTCATAACAATCATTTCTCTGTTTGTTAGTATGGATTAGTGAGAAGTCACCCACACCCAAGGTCTTATTTCTGTACTCTGGTTGGATCATCTAATCTTGCTAGATTCTTCTATCTCCATTAAAATAAAATTGAGCTTGCTTTCTTTCATAAATTAATTTCTTCTCTAATTATAGTGAACACTTAAAGGAATAAATCTTAGGTCAAAATGGTAGCCATGCAGAAAAAATATATGACATATACAAGTGCATCAAATTCAAACTGGCATTTGATTATTTTTTTTTAATAATTGTGAATATTTTTCTAACGATGTCAGTTAATACCAGTATGGACGATTTCCATCAATAAAGAACAGAATAAATAATCTATCTCAAACATTGAGGATGGAGGAAGTATTTGGGAGTTAGTATGCAGAAAAAACTTAACCAAGCTTTTGCAAACCTGATTTTGCAATGACTGTACATAAGCTCCAGGACTCCTAGGGAACAGATCAATCAGAATAAGTGAGACTCTATTCTTAAAGGAAATGTATGAACTGAGGTGAAAATGTTTATAATTTGGTCTAACTACGATCAAAGTCTGAATCCACAAAAACCCAGTGTGTGTTTGAAAACTGCATTGTAAAACACAATGGATATCAGAGTGTTTACTTGGCCAAAGGCTTAAAAAATGTGTTCTACAGGTAAGTACAAATATTCCCACCACAAAGATCCTTTACAAAACCAGAACTCAGCTTGTGGTCAGTTGTTTTTTTCTCTAAGGGATAATCA
The DNA here is from genome assembly GCA_013397375.1 of Toxostoma redivivum. Taxonomy (NCBI): domain Eukaryota; kingdom Metazoa; phylum Chordata; class Aves; order Passeriformes; family Mimidae; genus Toxostoma; species Toxostoma redivivum. Next base: position 430,248 of record VXBI01013141.1, read on the forward strand.
CCAAGAAGTGTTAGAAGGTTCTGATACAGCTGACTGGGCTTCTTTGAGATCAAATATTGTTTGAGAAATTTTCCTCCTGGGTCATAGTTTGCAAAAATGCATCATATTCTCTTCATCTGACACAACCATGAGTTAGTTGAGATAACAACATGCTGAAATATGGAAAAATAACAGAGAATTCCTGTGCTAAGGTGTCAGTGCTATAAATTAGACCTATTTGTACTTCCACAACTTACTTAAGTCTATCTAAATGGCACACTTCTATTCTAAAGTGTAAGTAAACACTAATGAACTGCTACAAGGAATATGCATAATAAAAATGCTTGCTTTGCACAGAAATGTAGTAATGACCAACACTGAACTATAGTCAAATCTCACACCATCCTACAGAAAACCATGGGGAAAGCTAAGTTCTCCAGCATGACTCAAACACTAATACCTACAGTAGGCCAAGTTAAAAAGCAAGTCCAATGTAAAAAACCACAGACAGAGACTGGTGTTCTACCCTGCTTCTTTTAAGTCAAACCCAGAGCCTTACACTGCACTTTGCATCAGGGGCACAGACAAGCTGATGGTGAAACACTAGTGTCCCAAGCAACATTTAATACAAGATTCAGCACCATCACACAAAATCCTGTGGAGATTGCATCTTGGCGTGGCAAAGGGATGTTTGCATCTGAAAGAGAGTCACAATCTTCTAAGAAAGCATAAGGACCCAAAAGAAATATTTGGAAATAAAATCCAAATCAAATCTGTGAAAGAATGGGCCTTTTTTTACCTGAAAAAAACACACTCAAATATAGTAGGAAATGTGTTTATTTTAATTATGCTATATGCAAATTTTCTGCAGCACATATATGAAAGTAATGAGGTTGTTACTATAAACTACTTATCATAGCTCTCTGCTATTAAATCATTTTACTACTTTTGTGTAGATCACAAACCAGCAAGTAGTAGAACATAGTTATAATATTACAGTTCTCCTGAAGAGTAAATACTGTACAAAGGGTACAGTAGCCTTTATTCCAGCAGCCTAATTACAAACAAGTGAGATGTGCAACAAATTGCCAGAAGGAAGGAACACTTGGAACAAAACAAACGACTATTTTATCAGTCATTTCTTTTAAAAACACAGAATAGTGTACTAGAATCCCATTTTAAGTATGTGTGTACTGAATAAATTCCTGTTTAAAATATTGTGGCTTGACTGTAGTACTTGAAGTCAACACACAATTCAGTTATTTACAAAAACAAAATACCAGAAAATAGCATAAGAAGAAAAGCTCTTTCAAACTCAAATTCAAACAACAATATTATTCAGTACCTATGAAGGAAGTCAGCTGACTTATACTTTACAACATTTTCAAGAAAAACACTGAAAACAAATATTAAAGAGAAGAAAGAAGATTAAATTGAAAGTCATACCTTAATTGCAAAAGAATTTAAGCCTAATAGTGAATATTAAAAATTCTCTCATGAACCAAATATTTTGTGTGTGAGAACAAAAAACAAAGGCAAAGTTCTGGAAATGGGATATTTCTTGCTTTGGTTTGCAAACAACAGGCTGCCTATAAAAAGTTGGCAAGTACCAGAGTCTCTTCATACCATAATTTAATGCTGAAAGTAATGGCAGCAAATGCTAAGCATATTTCTCTTTGAAAGTATACATTTGGATTTTCAGTATAATTTAGTACCACAAACTTTAATCTTTCATCAGTTGAAAGTTCCTAGCAGGACTTAGAAACTATTTCCACAACTAGAAGTTTTGGAAGCTTTGTGGTAAAACTGCAAGTACCTCTATAAGACCAAAAGGCCTTATAAAACTGGGAGTTATATTTACAAATGTTTTTTATTTGTTGTCTTTAAACACAGGGAATGGTTACATTAGGTGACAACCACCATTTTAGAACAGATAAATTTCAAAGTTAGATAGAATTGAACATCCTTACAAATCCCCTCCATATATGCACATCAGCAATATCCTCTAGGCTCAGCTCCAGTGTGTTGTTTTTGGGAATCTGCAGAAGCAGTGCTCTGACTCCTTCAGCAGGCTTTTCTTGTGCCTCCTGAAAGGCCTTACCTTCTGTGTGGTCCCTGCTCTTCACACCTGTGGGCAAACTCCTTGCTGTCCTCCAAATGCTCAGCTAGCAAGGTTGCCCTACTTGTAGTTCTCCAGGAAAAGGGCAGCTCCCAGCCCGAGTCAGTTCTTGAAGGAAGTGAAAGTAAATAAAATACTATCACAGTCATAGTGAGCCATTAAAAAACCAACAAACAAACCAACCAAAAAAACCTGTCACCACCAACAAAAAAACCCTTCAAAACAAAACAAAAAAAAGAAGCAAAAAAAGCAACCAAACCCCATGCTTTTCTGGTAGGATCCACTTGCAGTAAAATTGCCCCTTACATAAAATTTCCCAAATGGTAAAAAAAACATGTTACTTAATTTAGCTTACAGTGTTTTGTCTGAACTTGATATCATCCTGTTGCTTTGCCAAAACACAAAGCTGTCCTATCTGAAGTACAGCAAACCAGTTCTCAGCTAAAACAAAGCGCTAAGTAACTGTGATACATGTACACATACATACATAGCCAAAAAAAGAGGTGTGAGTGAGATATCATGCTTGTTCTTAAAAGAAAGGTATAAACACCCATGCTTTTCTGCTTTTTAATTTTAAAACATATGGTTCTTCTTAATCAGACAGAATAACAACATCAGACTTTCATGTATAAGCCATTAAAGATGAAATATTAACCTAGAATTTCAATAAAGTCTTAGAATTAAGAACGAATATTTTTAAGACAAAGTAGATTTTTAAAAGCCTCAGAATTAGTATTAGCTTACACTAAAAACAGTCAGACTGACATAACTAGAGGTGACAGTAACATAAATTATTCTGGTGGTCTTTTAGGATGGAGTGATGGCAACAGTCAATAAGTGAAGACCACCTACAGTTCTGCTAATCTTCAACATGGTCCCACATGACATCCTTCTCTCCAAATTGGAGAGATGGATTTGAAGCATAGACTGTTCAGTGTATAAGAAATTGGCTGGATGGACACACTCAAAGAGTTATGGTCAGTGGCTCTATCTCCAGGGGGAAGCCTGTGACAAGTGGTGTCCCTTGGCTCATTGGAATGAGGTGAAAATTCTTAGGACTGTCACATTTTAATCCTTTATCAAAGACACAGAAAGTGAGATCAAGAACACCCTCAGCAAGATAGACATGACACAAAGCTGAGCGGAGAAGTAGACAATAGAAGGGTTGGTACAACATCAGACATGAGCACAGACTGGGAGAACTCATGGAACACAGTCCTGCAGAGGAGAACTGGGGATTGTAGTGGATGAAAAACTGGGCATGAGGCACAAATGTGCCCCCACAGCCCAGATCTGGGCAGCACCAAAAGAAGAGTGACCAGAAGGTCAAGGGAGGTGATTCTTCCCCTCTACTGTACCTTCATGAGAACCCACCTGGAGTGCTGTGCCCACGTCTGGGGTTCTCAGCACAAGAAAGAAATGGACATGTTAGAGTGAGCCAGAGAAGGGCCATGAAGATAATGAGAGGGTTGGAGCTGAAAGATTTGGAACCATTCAACCTGGAGGAGGCTGCAGGGAGACCTTATAGCAGATTTCCAGTACCTTAAGGGGACCGACAAGAAAGCAGAAGAGGAACTTTTTTTACAAAGGCGTGTAATGATAGGACAAGGGGGAGCGATCTTAAGCTGAAGAAGGGAGGGTAGATTTACATTAGATAGGAGAAAATTCTTTACTCAGAGAGTAGTGAAGCACTGGAACTGGTTGCTACATCTATGGAAGTATTTGAGGCCAGGTTTGGATCGGGCTTTGAGCAACCTGGTCTATTGGAAGCTGTCCCTGCCCGTGTCAGGGTGATTGAACTAGACGATCTTTAAGGTTCCTTCCAACCCAATTATAAGACTGATGCTATGACTCTATGATTCTAGAACTATTCCTTATATTAAGCACAGGTGCCCTTAAATTTGTATTAACCCATTTAAATATCTTCTAACCGAGAGGAATGAAGCAGTATATAATTAATAGATTTGTTTAAACTGTAACAGTAAGTTTTATTTCCCTTCTGTGAGATAAGGCCACATGGACTTTTTTAGATGTGGCTAGAAATTTTACATCCTGTGCAATTTTCATAGAAGGGTTTTACTTTAGATACAGTTCATTTTATATGTTCAGAGGTATTAAGCAATTATCAGAAATTGATTTGTATATATCTCAAGTTATATCTCTGCTATTCATACCCTTCTGCTGTACTACTCAGTCACATAATTATGAATGAGCTTTTTGTTGTTTAATATATAGAAAATCAGAAGCAAAAAATTAATAGGAAGTCATTAATTAGCTCTTCTTTATAAAAGAAAAAAAACAATTCTACAGCTGGAATCCCAAGATTCTAATTCCAAAATAATCAAACTCTCATCTGTTGAAAATTTACTCAAACCAGCTTACCAACTACTCTACTCTTTTCCCAAAATTAAAATGAATGTAGCAACTGGTCTTATATCTCCATGCCTAATGTAGACTTTATGGCATTCAGCCTGAGAATATTTTGACATGCTTTTTTATGTTTTCCACTAATCAAAACAAGAATGCCTCCCTTCAGACATATCTCCTCACAGATATCTCTATAAGCTTGTACAACCACTTTCTATCACAAGGTACTAGCCCCTCGTAAACTTAGATGCCTAAAGTTAGGCTCCTAAATCCATAGTAAGGAATCTACTTCTTTGTGGCTGCATCTGAACTCAAACTACAATCAATGCAATCTCACCTTCTTACGAATATTTTTATTTTATCCATATGCTTGTATATGGATTTAGAATTTATTTTTTTAGGAGACATGATTCGGTCACTTTGGATTATTATTTTGTTTGATCCTTCTTAATCATAAGAACATGATTTCTGCAATATGGAACAGTTTGGTCAACATACTTTAAACTTCCTCTGGTAGATTCAGATTACAGTTTCAAATTATTCTTTGAAAGCTTGAACATCTGCAAGAAATGCTTACCAATTTCAAGAGAAAATGGAAAATACGTATTTTGATTTTTTTCCTTTCTTTGGTTATAAAAGACAAGCTTATTATGGAATTGAACCATTCTAAAATCAGAATGCTGTAGAAAGCAGTCATCTGCTTCCTTAAAGGGGTTGTGATATGGTGTTGCATGCTCAAGTATTATACTTGCATGTTCTTAGTTTCTACATCTTCTGTGCAAACATTTCACACGGGAAAAAATTCTGATAACATTGTTTCATGTCTTTTAAATGGCCAAGTTGGCATTTTTTTATGAAAGAAAGATGCAGAAGAAGTGTCTCTGATTTGTAATTATCATTCCTAATTTGGGGTCTCCTTTCTTCATGTGGCTTACAGCACTGAGACCTCTATCAGTGTTTTGTAATCCAAGAACAATGTTGCTTCAAAAAGACCCTGGAAATCCTGTTGGGTTATTATAATTACTTATTTCAAATCTTCAATTAGATTCTTCATAACATGATGTTGTCTTTTTTATTATTTAAAACAAAAGAGACCAAGCCAAATGCTTCGAGTTTATTTGTCATTAAGGCATTCTTGAATATTTTGTTGTTAAGGCAATGCATGTAAAGACTTGCTGTTCTTTAGCATAGTCATAGTCCAAACTCCACAGAACTTCAAGTAGTTCTTGAAAGTTGTGCCAATGTGGAAATAAAAAGCCTTCAAATATTTAATACAAACCACAAGCAATTGATCCATTTCTTCCTCCAGATTAATTGATCAAATTCTATAAGACACAGAGATGTGAAGCTGAATTAATTCAGTAATGAATCTGGCATTCTGCTATAAATATATTATGAAAAATTAGATTAGAAAGAGATTAATAGGACAGAGGCTTAGCACTGCAGAGTCTTTGGTCTTAAGGTATACATATATAATTGAGCTCCTAATTTGAGGAAAAAAAGCCAAACTGTATGTCACTTTGCTGTTATATCAGGACATGATTTAACCTACCTTTTTGCAAATCTTTTATGCCCAGTACTTAAACATTTTCTTTGGGAGAGTATTCCTGAGAGGCTGTTACCACTAGTCCCTCCAGAACTGAAGCTCTCTTTCATTTTATTTAAGTGCAGCTTCTTGCTTAAGCACTGCTTTGACTGTTGTGGTGCAATTTCATTCACCTCTTTCCTAAGGGCCATGATGAGAGGCTTTTTTCTTTATTTTTTAACCTCAGCTTCCTCCCCCCTTGAGTTCATTGTCCATTTATACCACCCACATCCATCTCTTTGAACTAATTCTCCCCTTCTTTCCTTCCTCTTCCTTCTGCCTTTATTTTTCTATTTAGACCATATGCCATTCAGACCCTCCCTGAAAGCCTCTTACTTTGTTTTTGTAAATCACTGGGTATGAAATGGACTGTTGTTCTCTGTTTTCCTTGATCCATTTAATTGAGAAAATGTTATTTTGTTCTGAGGAGTCAGGTAAAACAAATGCAGCCTCAGCCTAAATACCAGGACTCAGTTCTGAGCAGCAGGAAGACTGCACACCAAACAGGAGCCATCAGGTAGAGCACACAAGAATGCTGGTCTGTACATCATTGCACAGTGGTGGCTCACATCAGCCAAAAACTTCAGATCTTCTTAACAAACAAATGTGCTACTTCCAAGACAAACAAGAAAAAATCAGATTAATAAATTTGAGAAAAAACAAGATAATTTGTCAATCAACGTGGAGTAGAATACACTATTCCTTCCAGGAAACACAGTGAGACTGAGCTGTTTATTGCAGTAGGTTCACCTACATTCAAATTGTGTTGAATGACTGTGTCAATGCTCATGGAGAGGCAGTTTCCTGCATTCATAGAAACAGGGGAATTTTCTGCTGGGTTTACTGAGTAAATATGGAATCAGTGTCAGATCAGACTAGAAATACAGACTAGAATTGTAAAAGGCTGTTGTGCTAAACAGAGGCAGGATTTTGATATAGTATAGAAAGCACATCTGCCAGCTGGAGAAGTTCCACCAGAGGCACCTATGTGTCTTACTCTGAGTCAGATGCTACACTAAACTGACCAGTGATAAATTCCTGCAGCATATCCACATGGAAAGCCCAGGTGTAATGGGCTGGACATATGGCTTGGATCAATGATGTACATATGTTCAAGCACCTCCTATGAAGGGAACTGGAGTGTGGAAAGAGGAAGCAGTGGTGATCCAAGAAAGCGCTTCTAGGACACCCTAAAGGCAGGATTGATTGAGTGCAACCTTCTGGCAAAATCTTTTGAGTTCTTTGCCAGAAAGATACAGCAACGGATCATCAAGGTGAGGGAAGGCATAGGCCTCTTTGAACAAAAGCAGATGCTGTTGGGCAGGATAAGCATGTGGGGGGGGAAGAAAAAAGCAGATTTTGTCAGCAACAGCAGCAGCAATAGATCATTCCATGCAGATAGTGAGTGGCATGGTGACAAGCATGATAAAAAGTAGTTATCCTTCACAGGCCTCTACAAGCTTTAGTTGCACCCACTGAGTTTGACTCACCCATCAACCAAACAGGACCGCCTTCCTTCACTTGGAGGGACAAACTCCAAGTTTCACACATATAAAAAATATCTGGGGTGAGATATTTTGGTGTGTTCTTTTCCTTTCGCTTTGATAATGAAGCCCTATTCAAAGGAATATTAAAACAAAGTGAACTCAGAAAAGCAAAACTTTCTTTATTCTAATAAATTATCCATGAAAATGCAAACATTTTATCTTTATAACTCCTATTCTTTTTCTTTAATTTTGCTAACCTTATCAAGGCCTCTGATCTCTCTCTGTTATTCTGCTTGTCTTCTAATTGTTAAATCTGACATCTGCTAGGTCTTATGCAGCCTGAGTATATCAACTAGTTGCTGATTTTAATGACATTCATATTTTTGCTCCTGGAAACTTTATTCCAGGTGGAAATCTTCCCAGAAACCATGGAACAAATGAGAAGGGAAGTTGACCTTACTCAGAGACCCCTGCAGCTCAGAACAGAAGAAGCCCATAGAGGTTACCTGGCTTGGTCTGTGCATGCATCATTTGAGGGTGTGACTAGAACCCAGCCCTGTAAAACAGCATACGTGCCTTCAGTGCTTCCCTGCACATCTAGGAAACTGCACTTAAGTCCTTCAGCTTTTAGCTAAGGCTCTAGAGACACAATTTGTCCCACTACCAACTACAGAAGGAGCTCAGGGTGATTATCTCAGACTTTAATGTCTGCCAGTCAGATATCAAATATAGAATAAAAATCTGTGGGGATCTGAACTTTCTGATATGGAGCTTCCTAGACTTCCACAGTCCTGCTGTGCACTCCAAAAGCTGTCTCCTCCTTGGCAGGATGCAATGCTTAGTCAGAGGCCATAAATTTAGCAAAGAGTCACTGGAAGTTTCACAGGTACCACTTACCTTCTCAATATGCATTTTGTAAAATAAAGAGTGGCATTTCTCTCCATCTGTTTTTGGAAGGAATGGCTCAGTTGATAATGACAACTTGTGCTCTGCATTGCACTTCCTTATTTGCTGTTGATTGTCACAGACCTGACAGAGTGTTCTGCAGTGCACATATCTGCACAAGATAAAAGACTTTTTTCTCTTTTACATATTCCAGGACAGTTTTTTTGATCTGCTCAGTGGCTGTGGTTAGAGTCAGGCTAAGGAGACTACCTATCCCATTCACATCATACAAAAATTTCAGCACTTGACTCAAGGCTATTAAACCTCCTTCGATTCCTTCAGGGATCCAGCAGAAAAATTAGCTTTTTTTTTTTCCCTTTCAATCATTACCATTCATGTTACTTGAGAAGTTCTCTTCAGAGAAGCAGAAAGACCCAAAAAGGAAAGACATATTCAAAATTTCTGTTGGGAAAGTAAGGCAGTGTTCTGTTCTGAGAACATCTAGGCTTTAGCAAACTGCAAGTGGCAGTTTTGCAGTTTTCTGGCTCATCTATGCAGTCAGCAAGTCTCCTAGCTTTATATGCTTATACCATCTGATCCTTGTAAGCCCTCATATCTCTTCAAGGCATGAAAGCCCATTGAGATGAAACTACTGATTAAATGAACAGCAACAAGAGGAAAAACTACAGTGTTACAATGAGATTTGAAGAAAAAAGAGAAACCTTGAGCAAATACTAATGCACTTTCCTGTGATGCTCATCTTTAACTGCAAGTAGGTGAGTATAAACCCAGTAACTAAAACAAAGAAGCAGAAGTCTATGCAGTAGCTTCAGTCTACTATTAGTTCCACCTGCTTTTCCTCTTTGCTAGTCTTATGTACAAATTTCCACAAAAGCACTGGTTGCAATTTCTGTCTCCACCATATAACAGTGAAAAGCAAAATAAATGTGAATATCATTTGAAAAATATAAAACCTTTCTCAAAGTCCATATAGTCAAGAGCAAAGCAATCCCAAGAATTATATACAGAAAGTTACAGAGACCACAGAACTTACAAAGTGCATCAGAAGGAAATCAGCACATTACCTTCGAGGATCCTTACCTACAGCTCTAGCTGGTCACACTCACGAAGCTGAGTAAAGTATCCTTTTTCAAAGGCAACATTTAAGCTTTATGCCTAATTTATAAGTGCATGCTGAAGACCTCTTGAGGTGAAGTATTTAAAGAACCAAGCCCATTAGGAGCACAACACCTGAGTGGAGTTTAGGCTAAATTTAAGCTCAAAGTTAGTACCCAAAAATTTTCCTTGGATGGTGCCTAGCCCTGAAGGAAATGTGAACTTGACAGTGTTTGGATTTGCTCTAGTTCAGGCTAGGATGAGGAGCTGGGCACGTTGCTTACTAACCTGGTAGGAGCCCCAAATTAGTCCTGACTCCCCTGAGGGACTCTGCAGTAAGTGCTTAGCATTTCTTGCCCCTTGAATGAGTCCCTACTGGCTGAGCTGCCTGACTCAGAACACAACCCACAGAGTATGCCCAGGAAGTGCTAATAAAATCAAGCTGCCAGCAGCATCATGAGAAACTGTGCTTCGATTTCAAAACCCCAGGGCAAGGCAAAATGAATGCACTTTTTCCCATTAATTAGCCCATGCAGAAGGAATAGAATCTATGGCTCAGTCTATCCCACTCCCCTGGTTCAAGGGCTTGAGGACACTGAACGGGGACAGGAGCTACACAGAGGAGAGAAGGAAATTTGTAAAAATTTTCTGGCTGCCTTTGCAGCTATTAGGCAGTAAGCAGATGATTTTTATTGAAAAGACTGTATCCTGCTTATTCTTCCAAAGAAAATCAGCAACAGCCTTATACTGGAGAGAGGACACATATATGCAGTGCACAAGTGGCTACGAATGGCTGAGCTGGGCTGCTTGCACCCCAGGGACAGGCAGGATTTCACACAGCCCTGCTCAACGTTTCCTGGGCCAGTGGATAGGTTTTGATCCTGTCCTGACATACCTAATCTTCTCCGTGGGCTGTACAGAATGCTATATTCTGTTTCCAGGGAGAGTTCTCTTGAATTATGATCAAATTGGATAACTTTGTCATTTTTGCAGCACCCTATTGCCAGACCCAGCTGTATAAATAAGCACAGCTTAGTAGAAGTCCATATAACTTCACTGATCTATGTCTGTTTAGATTTTGGCCTTAGAATACTGATTTATTATTTGGTATTTAGTACTTATTTTCATGGACAACAGGCCTGATTGTTCATACAATCAAATGGATATTTTTAAAGTCACTTTTCAGTTAGCATCATGTCTTGGTATTAGTATTTATTTTTACATTCAGCGCATAAAAAATGCTAGCAGCTTTAAAACCACTATAATACAATCATCTTGATCTTTGATGAAGAGTTCTTAATGCTCCAGAATTTCGTGTATTAACCAGAATAGGAAACAATTTTCCAGGAACAGATCAAATAACTAATACATCATTTGTATATATACAAATAGTATGTTAATTATACCTGCCTCTTCAATCTGACTACTTCAATTTAAAGTTATTTTTAAAAAATAAGAGAAAGCACAGTTGACAAAACAAAGCCTTTATCTAAGTTGATTACAAAAATCTGTGGAAATTTTCATGTGTACAACATGAATTTAAACATGTCAGAATTTAAGCCCATAAGTCATAGAACCCCCCTTGGATTCAGATTCTAGTTTAGGAATAAAATTATGAAAGTATAATTGTGTGGCAGAATTATGCTGAACACAACTGAGAGTTACCGAGGATTGAATTGCTTGTCTTTCTCCACCTTGTCCTCAGCCAAGTGGCAGGAAACAGCTGGCCAGAATTTTTTAGTGTCTTTAATGAAGTGAATGCTTAGTTGTTAGGATTTGGTGATTAAATGAACTACGACGAATATTCCTGTGTGGATTTACTGAAATGTGATTGTCCTGAAAAGAAGGCAACTCTCTATGCAAGATTTAGCTAAGGAGCAAACTTGTACAGAAGTTTAAATTATGAAAAAAATTCTTAGGCAGTTCTATTTCTTAGTGTTATTTAACAGTATTACAGGAATCCTTAAAGACACTGAACCAAGGCACAAATTAACTGATTTATTTTGATGTCTCACTTCAACTAAGTACATACAAATGCTAAAATAAGTAAATAAACTAAGCAAATTTTTCTACTGTCAGGACCCTCTTAATGTTCTATTGTAATATAAAGCCCAGAGGGTTATTCCAGAGTGGTGGTAAAGTTCTTCAGAGCAAAATTGTGAAATATAGAATATATTGCAAAATATAGAATTCTCAATATGCAGAAAACTCCTCCTGATGTTGGTAGTTTAGGTATAACAATGGGCATCATAAAGTGACCAAAAATATTATGTTGGACATTTTGCATCTGTTTATGTTTTACTAGAGGAGACGTAAGATATTCCAGATTTACTTTCATCATTTGGTGCTTGCAGTTGATCTCTATTCCAGATTTGCCTAACAAGAAATATTCGCTTTGTGTGAATTCACCCTCCCTCTTAAGCTACAGTTATAATCATTTCATAATGTAAGCCATGAACTAAGTATTTTTTGTCAAATGATCAAACCAGACTTGCCATTCTTTTGCAGAAAAGAAAAGAAAAGAAAAGAAAAATGAAAGAAAAATGAAAGAAAAAGAAAGAAAGAAAGAAAGAAAGAAAGAAAGAAAGAAAGAAAGAAAGAAAGAAAGAAAGAAAGAAAGAAAGAAAGAAAGAAAGAAGAAAAAGAAAGCAAACAAGCAAAAAAACGAGCAACAACCAAAAAAACCCCAGGGTAAACTGAGTTCAACTAAAACACCAAAATGCTGTGAAGTCACTTTGATATCCAGTCACATGGTTCTGACAAGAATTTCGTTCTATAAAACAATATACTGTTTGTGTTAAGATTATTGTTTAAAGGGACTAATAAAGGTATTTAACAAGCCTTCTCAACAAATAATAGCATGCATAAACATCTTTTTCTGTCATTGACAAGTAAAAAGGGTTAATTTGATTGACTATATTATCCTCCTGAACAGTTGAAATGCTCACGGCATTAGCCAATTCCCCTTCTAGAGCCAAGAAAGGGTTTGAAAAGTCAACTCAAATTCTTTTAATCAGGCCTTTTTAAACATGAAAAAATACCTCCACTTACAATTTCATCCACATCTCAATTAAATAAAAAAGAGATTTTCTGACAATTCCAGTGAACTTTTAATAAGGTCTGTGAACTGGCACAGCCCACTTGACTTTAATCTGTTGACAGAAGTCCAAAGGGTCACATTTAGCTACTGCATGTTATGCCTCAGGTTTGCTACAGGTTTAGTGCTTAACCTGAAATGTGAAGAATTCAATTGTATCAGCAACAAAGCAGACTGTAATAAAGTAATTAAAAAATAATAGTGCCAACAAATTCCAGGGGAAAAGCACAAAATGCTCTATCTGATTGGTCTTATGTTTTTCCTTTTGCATTTCTCAAAACTTTTAATATTCTAATGATATTTAAGAAACTTTCTAACAGTACTTGATTTTTGTACGTATTACTCAGCTCCTGTTAATTTTCATTTTTGCATAGAAGTGGATAAACGTTCACAATACCTGTACTGATCTTTTAAAATCTGACGTTTAAAACAATAATACTATCTTTTAAGAGGAACCTCTAAAATCTAGAGGTATTTAAGCAAAATATTATAGTGGATGCTTATGAGACATTACCTATTATTTTAATACTTTTCCTTTTTTTTCCCTTTTTTTTTTTTCGATAAGACTGACACAGGTAAAATAAACAGCTGCCTGAGGTGAGGGATTGTTAAAGGAATGCACTTGGGAGGGTGAAAGTGAAACCAAGAACAACACTGCTGCAAATGACACGATCCCAACTGTCCCATCCCTCTGGACGGAGGAGTTTTGGATGTTTTCCTTCCCAGAGCTGGGCCCCAGTTCCCCTTATCAGGAGCAAGCTCCTTAGACTTGGAAGGCAAAACTGGGTTTCCCTCAAACCATAGTCAGACCAAATTAACATCCTTGGGCAACTTGAAGAAATCCTCCAAATTTCTGCTGTGAATTCTGGCATATTTTAGATCACTTGTGCCCTTTTGCATTTGCTATTAATGCTACCAAAAACAATACTGCCCGCTTATAGTTCAACCTTCTTTCAGGAACAGGGGTTTTGCTCAGCCTAAGACTGCTGTTTTCCTAAGACTCCAGCAGAAAGAAAGACATCTCCAGCTAGGAGTAAGCAGCTTCACCCCTGGATGCTGCATCCCTGTCTGAGACAGTCACAGAGGGCATAAGCACCAGAGGTCGTTGTCTCATGTGGCATAGTCAGGCACTCAATAGGTCAAATAAACTATCCCTAAATTTGTCTTGCATATTATCTCAATGTTTCCTGTACCCAGACAACTCTTTTTTAAAACATAAGAAACCTTATCATACAGTGTCAAAGAAGTCTAACACATGACAATTGGCAAGACAGGAGCATATTACAGTAAGAAATTTTTAACTGTAAATTCACACACCCTGCCAGGCTCAGGCCTGTTCAAGCACATTTCAACTGCCTTCCTAAAATTGGTATAATTTTTAGACAGGGATGCTCTCCTGATCTGATACATAAATTATTGAGATTGATGGCATTTCTATGGTATTTACATGGACTTTTTTTAGTCCTGCTGGTCAACTATTGAAAAAATGCTTTGATATAATTATTTTGGTACTATAAATAATCAAAAATTAGCAAACATTCTGAAACACAGCATCTAAGGTCAAAATGTGCTGGTAATTTGCATAAGAATCAATCCCCATTATGCTAGAGAGAAGTGTCTGCACACATGTGTGTCATCATTTGTGTAAAAAAACAGGAGAAACGGGTATGCGTATACATATATGAAAAACAGAGATCTGAATTCTTGCCAGTGTGACTACTGATCAGCATAGTTGTGAACTGCAAGTTCCATAAAATTTTACTTCATATGATTCCCTATTTTCACATTCCCTTCTTGGATCTCATCATTACATGTTTGTTCATTCATATACATTATGTCAGGCCTTGTTTCTCAGGAGTAGCTGAAAGGAGGTAAGAAAAAAATAAATTCTCCTCTAACACATACCCTTCCTTCTGCTAAGAAGTTCTTAGTCTTGTTTTCCTTTCTAGGAGTAATTTTTCGGTGGAAATAATCACTGACTGACTGACCAACTGATTCAAGAAAAGCATTAGACACACTGTGAATGCTTTGGCAGGACTAACACATTTGTCAGTTTAGCCCTGACTTGTCCATATCCCTTTCCCATTTAGGAAGACAACAAAATAACCAAGGCGCAAATCCTACAAATATTAATGTAAATCAGTAACTTTAAACTTACAAATGGCTCAGTGCCTGCAATGACACTAGCTATGTGCATACATTCTGGGACAGACATGGAACTCTGTATGTGTAAATTTAGCATGGAGCCTTGCTGCAATCAGTTAGTTACAGCGTATTGCAGCACTAACAGTTGGAAGAAACAGAAAGTCTCCAAATAACTACAGCTAGTAGTTGTAGTCCTAGAAAACTCTCACATCTGAATAACATCAATGTCACAAATTCTCATGCTGGATTTGGCAGTCCTCACTCAAATAAGGTAAATTACTTCACCAACACAACTGCTTATCGGATTATGTAATTCCCTACTACACTTTTTTCCATCTTCAGCCCACAAAAAAAAAAAATGAAGAGAGAGAACAAATATCTGTGTGTATGTATATATATATGTATATATATAAAGCACATATATGAGTACATTCACACACACACATTCATACATTACATACATACACAGACATACAATCATAGTATGGATGAGTGACAAAAAACCACTTGTGTCATTTTGTTCTACTGCTTGCTGCTTGATCCAGGAATCAAGTTAAACAAAACATTGAGGCTACAAGGCCAAACATTAAAAATTTAGGAAATCTGCTAGGAAAGGCTAGTTTTTGAAACAGTGCCTCATTCTGAGAGGTCTGTCTATTCAGCAGACAATCAAGTGGGATGATGCAAGGCCTAGGCAAGAAAAAAGATAATCACTTCTTTGTTTCTCAGTCTGAACAAAAAAGTTAATCATATTAAATGTTTCCAATTCTCACATTGTGGACTACAGCACCGGAATGTGAATTCTAGCAGAAGTTTTTCACCTGAAACAAGGGAATAATCAGCGGTGATTTTGGTGCCAGTGAAATAGGGAATAAGAGATATACATCTCCAGTGACATTCCAATTATTTAGTAAGTAGAAGAGGAACTCTGAAAAACAGAAATCCTGAGTCCTAGCCTGGGTCATGAAAGATGATGTATTCTGGTGACCATAGGCCACATTTCACAGTCTTTTCTAACTTGTCATTTTCCACTTTTATCTTTCCCTCTGGACAAGCTGTTCTCGCCTCTTTTCCTATTTTTTTACTTTCTACTGCTTGACCTTATTTATGATCTCTTCCAGAGCCAGGTGCCTCCTCCTTCAGATCCCAAGTCCTGAAGACATCTGGCCCTGTCCCAGCTCTGCTCCCCCCTCAGACTTTGATTCAAAGCTGATTAGTCTGTCCTTCTTCAGACTGCCCTGAACCAATATGGATGGCAATGAAGGAAGAATGGGAGCAGAAAAAGAGACAATATTTTTGCCCTTACTTCTGGAGTTACTGAGGCACATAAGAGAAACAATTATAAGGAATGACACACTTAGCTCTGCTCTGAGATTGCCAGCCTTGAACATACACACTACAGATAAAATCTACAAATAATTAAACTCTAAGCTATTATATCAAGTATGCCCAATGGTAACTCTGCCAAATAGGTGTGTATTTTCACAGAGAAAGAAAAAAATGCACCTCCTTTTGGCCTCAAGATACCTCCTCCTTAAATTTAGATCATTTACTGTAAAGCATTTTATTCAGTAAGGTCACATGGATTTTTAACATTAGCAAACCAAACAATTTCTCCCTATCATTCCTGGAAAGAGTTAAACTGTTTTGTTGAAGCTTTCTTGTTATATAAAAGCAAGACATGCATTGCGAGGCTGACATCAGTCATAAAAAATTCTTGTCTGAAGGATTACAACAATAAGAACCACACCAGAATCTTATATAAGAAAACATTATCCATCTTTAAATACGGATCTTACTTTTAGCTCCATCTGCAGCATATGTATACATATAAGTGTTCATTGAACGTTATGTATTTTTAACAATCTGCTAGCATTGTTATTTTGCATGCATTTCAAAGTTTTTTCTGTTTACCTGCATTTGCATGTAATCACGTCAAATCCATGATCTGTTTCTCTTGTTAAATTCACATAAAACTCATCAGACCAAAATACCTGAACAAATTCACCAATCTCTTTTGAGTAACGAGTGACTATTTTCAACCAAGCTATGCTTTATACTCATGTAAAAATGTAAATGCATTTAAGAGTACTGAGATGGAAATTACTTGAACATCTTAATGTGCTCCAGATTCCTCTTCAAGGTCATATATTGAATGGACTTGTTGAAATCCTGCTGCACATAGTTACTTACCACTGCAAAGCCTGATTTATTGACAGTTTAAGAATAAAGAACCCACCTTACTTAGAAGAATTTTTTCTCAAATAACTATAAACTCTATCCCATTCTCTTTATGCATTGCAATAAAGCCTGAATAGTTGGGTAAAGAATATCTTATTTTTTTTCATCTTCATTTTTTGGTTTCCTTACGCGGGATTCATGTAGGAGAACCTTACAGAGTGTAACAAAAGTTGCAAGCATAAATCTTAAATGAATTGATGGAAAGCCTAATCTCATTATGGTTTATCTATTATACCTCTAAATGTGTTTACATTCTTAGATAAAGGCAACTGTATTCCCTTAAAGTCAACTCGTAGATCCTTCTGTATTGATTCATGCATTATTAGCATATTTGAAGAGATTAATATGTTTAACATGTAGCCATGTAAAGCTACAGTAATGTGATGTCACATTTTCAGTGTAAAAAATATTCTACAAATATATAGTTTAACTTGGGCTTTGCCAATGTTATGTTACAAAGTTGATAGTTCTGTCTCAGCAAATAGACAAATCCTGGATGAACATTATAAAACCGATTTTGGTTAAACTGTGGTTTCCTCCTGCACTCTCCTGCATATAAACAAACCACATTTCTCTTGAGAGTGTTCTCAATATTAAAGAACACTCAGAGAGAAAGTAAAGGAAGGCCACAAAAAATGCCCTTCTTTACTCCCCACATCAAATAATTGCTGTGATGACTAAGGCTGTCTAACAAGGAACAAGGAGTTATCTCTGCCACTGGTAGATGCTGTTCCAGAAATATCTGATGGCTTCAATGCATGAGGTGAAAAGAAAGCAGTCAGGATAAGCTCCCAAGAGTCAGCACAGCCCCTGATCCTCACATCTAACACTTCCTAGTGTATCAGTCTCTCAGTTCAGCTGATGATGTGTATACACAAAATACCAGATTCTTACTGAGGATGTTGAGTCATAAGAGTTAGTTACAGCACAACTTATTTTTATCTCTTTTTAAAAATGTGGAAATAGCATCTGTAAGGAAATATCAGATCTGACATACTTCATACCATTTGATTCCCAACACATTGCCCTTTAACAGTGCTTGTGCCTTGCACATTTATAAGGAGTGATTTCTTTCTCTCTCTCTCTCTCTCTTTCTCCCCCCACCCATCTCCTCTCTTGCATATGGGTCTTACATATCAAATGCAATTGCCTGACCTGATCTGTAATGTACTAACCAGCTGTGTCTGGAATCACAGACTGAGAAAGAAACTATAAGAGATGGAGATGGAAGAGTGCACCACAGCAGATTTCTTCCAGAAAAACCCAGAACAGATCCAGATCAGGATAATAGCCTTCCTTGCCATGTGCCCAGCATGTCTTGGAGGCATGATCGTCACAGCCTTGGGCTCCAGAGGTAGCTGGAGTTTGGCCACTGCATGACCCAGTTCATGGAATCTTATGTATTACATTACCAAAAAAAAGACAACTAAAAAAAAGCCTCATTTGACTTATTTATTCTTTCAATTCAAGCAGTTGGTAGTGTGGATACCACATAAATAATGGCTGTAGGATCTTACTTTTACCCTCTTATCCATATGGTTTACAATATAATAATTATTTCTATGACCACACCGGGTTTATTTCACCAGACTTCTCTTCATTCTGTACAAAGGTGGATATCCATGGTAGCAATTTTCCACCAAAAAGATAGTATTTTCTGTTCAATTTTTAGGTTTGCATTCAGTCATGCATTTTAGATTTTGAATTTTAGAACTGGCATACTCTTCTATGCAAATGCAAAAATAGCAAATTCATAATTAAACAATATTAAAAAATGTTCTCCCATATTTATTGATTAGTGATTTCACATATTTTAAAAGAGGCTGCTTCACACATCTGATTTTTTTACAGCCTGTCCAATATATACTTTTATTATAACATTCTAATAACACTGAGATAATAGAAGACGACTGAAGTTGTATTATCCACTGAGTCACACAAGCACCTAATGCATTCATATTTCATATTCCTAGGCATTATGGAAGGGATTAGAATAAAAGAAAGAAAAAAGAAAAAAAAAGCGACACAAAATGTAGATTTATCTGTTATCCAAACTTTTCATTAGCTTGAAAGCAAGTTTACTACGTATTTACACTGTGACTTATTATCTTCAGAATCACAAACTTAATCCTAATCCACTAATTAAAAATAATATTATATGCATGCTACATTAAAATAACTTAAGGATGAATTGCTCAACTTCACCAGGTTTTTTAGGACTGGATACAATAATAGAAATTGGACTCAGCTGCATGGATTTTTCAAGGATATTATGGACCATATTTCCACGGACATTTTTATTGTTTCTGGTCCTCTAAAACATCCCAAAAAATGTGCTTTTAACTGAGTAGTTTCTTCTGTTTATTAGTTCCTGTAAACATTTTTTTTCCTATTATGTAAATTGCGGGACTATAATTTCATTCTTACTATTACAGATAACAAAAATTTCCTTTTAATGCTGCTTCTTGAGTATTTAACTCCCACTGAAGTTAGCTGAATGAGAATTATGTGTGTTTGTAATTCAGAAGGGGTTCTTCAGAATGGTGGTTTGGAGGATTCCCCTATATGTTATTTGCAACTGTTGTAAAAAACAATTAAAACTATTTGTTTGATATGGCAAACTTTCTATATTCAGATAGGAAAGATAAACTATGTGTTCTTACATGTTCACCAATAATATTCTGCAATTCAAATTATTTACTGTGAAAACAATTCAAATAAGTTAGATTTTTATTCCTCTATAAGCACATTTTACAGCTCTAACAAGATTTTTTAAAAAAAATGCATGGGCTAATGAAGAGGGAAGTCTAGCTTACAGACATTAATACTAACTAAACATAGAGAAATAGAAATGTAACTATGCGGCTGCTTTGCTGATAATAATATTTTAAAGTCAAGTGAGATTTCAGTATTTTGAGGGAAATCTCACATTCATTTTGTTGGGGAGTTTTTTCACTTCTAAGCCCCGGATTGTGGAAATGAGTAATGAGGTAAGATTTCCACATTTCATGATTTTATAAATTAATTCTCTCTTCCAAACTTAGAGTGTAAAATTTAGTGTGAAAGAAGTTTGAAAATCAGAAGACAAATGAAACAAGGAGAAAAAAAACTAGTCTCATCATCTGTAGAAATAAACAGATCTGAGCACGGCACTGAAGGTTTTGGGTTTGGAGTGGGTTGTTTTTTCCCAGGAGAAGCATGCTGAGAATAAGGTCCTTCTCATGCAGCAGAAGAGCAAGCAGGAAGAGAAAGAAGTTAAATCCCTCAGCTTTCCCTCGCACTCCCTCTATCAATCCCATCAGTGGGAGTGGGCCTCACCTGCATTTCAGAGCTGCCCAGGAGCAGCCCTCTCCCTGAGCACGAAGCCACCTCGCCTGTGTGCAGATATCCCATACTAAAAGACAAAAAGCGGCAAAACATGGCTTAAATCTGCTCCCGTCACAGGCACACACAGCTCCGAGCTCAGGGAAGATAATGTCCATATGCTGGAGCCCGCCTCTCCAGGGAAATCTCTGTGCCCCCTCTCTCAGAGAGGTAAAGAAGGGGGAAGGGGTGGGAGGGGGCTTGTTGCTCCCCCTCTCCTAGTGGGGCTGTGCAGAGAAAGGCACAGCTCCATAGAGGGAGAGGCAGCACATGGAGAGACACGGCTGCATGGCCAGGAACTAAATCACATTTCCTATCCCTACTTCTGAGGTTTGGTGTTGGGTGTGTGCTGTGCTCCCACCAGCAGGAGCAGCCCCATCCCATGGAGGAAAAGGCAAGGGTGACCACCTCCAGCGAGGAGCTAGGGTTTGAGACCTGCTTGGAGGGCATGTACCAGCTGAGCCCTTTGAGGACAAGGTGTCACCATGCTGGGTCAGCATCCCAAACTTGGTTAGGCACAATCACCTCTGGTAAGGCCTTTCTACACATAAGGGAAGACATGACTTGGGGTTTTTTGATTTCTTGGGTGAGTTTAGGGTCAAAAAATAATACAATCCTGAAGCCAAGACCTTTCTATCTCATTTACACCTTGTCTCCTTCTTGAACAGGAGAACAGCCTTAAGCCCCTTTACAAGCAGCAAAGGGAAGTCCTGATGCCTGCAGGCCTGTCCTTTACCATGATAGATTTTGGGTTTGTTTTCCCAAAGAGCAACAAAAAAAACAAACTATACTGAAGCCCACATGGTTTACGATGTGAATCCAGAACATATGGAAAAAAAACCCACTCAGGGAGCAGGTCCTAAAGTTCATCCAGGTCTATGGTAAGCACCCACAATCCAGAGGCTTGATAACAGCTTTGCATATTTCTTGACACCGACATTAATGTTCTGCTTCTTTAAGACACGTTGCAAATGCACCGACTACCAGGTACATCCCTACAGGCAGGAGGAAATGTCATACCTGAAGTAGGA
Source organism: Toxostoma redivivum (assembly GCA_013397375.1). Classification (NCBI taxonomy): domain Eukaryota; kingdom Metazoa; phylum Chordata; class Aves; order Passeriformes; family Mimidae; genus Toxostoma; species Toxostoma redivivum. The sequence continues at coordinate 451,663 of VXBI01013141.1, forward strand.
AAACAGCTCATATTAAGAGGTATGAAAATCCCTTCCACTTCCTTAAAATGTGTGAGAAAAATGCTGCAAGACTTTGTTCCCTCTTCTCTTGCAAAACCAGGCCTGACCGATTTCCACCAGCACAGCACCAGTGCACGGCCTGTCAGGAGGAGGGCAAAGCATTTCTGGCCAAAATCAGTGGGCAGCTCTGTGCCAGATCAATGCCCTGATGCAGCATGTGGCTGGCAGCCGGCGGGAACCATCTCCGTGTGAGTCACCTACAAGACTGCAGGTGCTGGAGGCCTATGGAAAGTTGAATCCTAGCCACTAACAGCAATGTAATCGTGTTGCTTGCTCAGATCTCCTGCTGATAAATGCGCCCAGTTACTCCTAACTGTCTCCCATACAAAATAACACCTTCCAGAACACCTACCCCTCCAGTAGATTTTAACCATGCTGCAGCTGCACAAGAAAATCCATTCATCAATTATAAATCAATTGAGGAAGAGAAATCTGCAGCTCGCCTGATTGCCCTTGCTGTCCCTGCTCCTGACTGATACAGCCTGCCAGGTATTATTATTATTGCTATTACTGTTATTTCAGAAGCAAAATGAATTGAACAGATCATTCCTTCCTTCATTGATAATAACTGCAGGAGTAATTCCTTAGCAAAGTGATCTTCCCTCTGGTGGGAAAGGGAGAGAAAGGAAGACCGAAAGGGAGAAAGAGAAAGAAAGAGTCTGTGTTCCACAAAAGGCCATGGAAGTAGGGAGGGCCAGATGCAATCACCGTCCCTGGCTGCAGCTACTCCTACTCTGACTGCAGGAGACTTCTTTAAACAGGTAACTATTCCCTGAGAAGGAGCTCTGCTCCTCCTCTCCTGTTTATGCTGTCAGTTCCCAGCCCTCTCATTCCAGGAAAAGAAGATTTGCATTGTGCGAGGCTTTTAACAAGTAAAGCGTTTGCAAAAGTTTACTTCAGAGGGAAGGAGTAGGGGGGCTTGCTGCTCGACAACGAAAAAATGTAATTATCTGGATAAGGGGAAGCAAAGGCAGGCTGAAAATGTTAAAAAGACTGGAAAGGACTTCAGGAAGTTTTATCCACTCTCTGATAAATATAGCTGCATTAACGATCATTGGGAATGGGAAGGGGGGAATGATATATCAAAGCCTGAAAAAAAAATTAAATAAATAAATCCGGGGGTGGATTATTTACCCTTCCCGATGAAGCAGCCTTGCAGATTTTTTTATTAAATTAATCGCTCCAAATATGACGGTATGCTAGTATTTCTGAAACTAAACGAGCAGCAGGACAACTGGATATTTAACTTTTTTTTTTGGTGTTGAGTGTTCCGAGGTGACTAAATTTGCCTTGTTGAGCCTTGTAAAATCCTGACTTAATCATGTAAACTTCTGTGTAAGCAAAATAGACGAAACTTCAAAGGGTCAAAAACCCTTTAGGGATTTGTGAGGAGACGCCAGCAATAGATCCTAATCTGCCTCCAGAATCCTGGCTGTATTTGTCCAAGAAACTGGTACCAGCAAACTCTCGAAGGTAGAGATAGTGGGTTGATTCAGCCTTTATCCCCTTAGAGAGTATTGGCTTTGTGAGGCTCTAGGCAGCGCTTCAACGCCAGGGGATCTTGCCCAAACCCTCTAAAAATGAAGTACAGGAGTAATTTGAGATAATGACTTTGTAACAGGCTTGGGCAGACCTTGGACAGAAGAAGTGAGAGATGTTATCACCCCAGCATTCCTCTTAAAATGCAGTTTTTCTCCCTGCTTATTCCCAGTTAGTCAAAGCTACATTAACATTCCATCCAGGGCTGCTAAACAGAATCTTAATTAGTCCTGATACTCTTGTGCAAGGGGTTTATTCATTGCACTCTTAACTAATGGTTGCTGTCAGAGTATTTTTTTTCTTCTTTGGGTTCTTTGGGGATATCGTGTTCTTCTGCAAAGCATGACAGAAATTTAATGTGCATGCAAAAAAAAAGGAAAAAAAAAGAGAAAAGAAAAAAAAGCTTGCAGATCTGAAATCTTGCGACTGAGGCTGACTCCAGCCTTGTCTAATGGCAAGACATTGTTAGGACTAATGAGAATAACTTCACCAACAGAAATATCCCTGCATTTTGTTTATCTTAAATTTCAGCGGTACACACTGGCTTGCTCTTTCTTTTTTCCCCGTGACAGAAAACAGTACATACTTGTTAGTGTTTTGAAGCAGTTCAAGCAGCTCCCACTCAATTTCCAGCCCTCTGTATTTTGCATTAGCCGCCCGTGGCTCAGTATTTAGCAAGAGAGCCTATGAGTGGAGAATTAACAAGTTACCAAGCGGCCCGTTGCTCCGGCAGGACCTTTCCGCATTAAATCGTATTTATAACCCCGCTTTACAGTCATTGCTCCCTCCGCCCCTCGTCTCAAGCCCCACTCCGGAGCACACCCGTTTCTGTTTTGCACGCACACGCGTGTCTGTCCCCGCAGCGCTCCGCTCGGATGGCCCCGGTGCCAGCGAGGGGAAGCTCAGGAGTCCCTAAGAGTTCTGCACACACGTACCATGTGAGGTGAGCATCCCTCAAGGTTATCTGTGGCTCGGGGCTTTATCGTGACAGTGAACAGCCACGACATGCACCACTAAAGCCAAGGAGAGGCGAAGCGGGGGTGCCTCGCCATTCGCGCTGGGCTCTTTCGTTGATCAACCGCGGCAGAAGCTGCTTTTTTGCCTGTAAATCTACGTTCAGCTACACCGATCTCGGAAACAGATTTATAACTCTATAAATTACCGTTTCTTTCTTGGGGCTTGGAGGAAAGAAATAGAGGAGAGGGAGAGAGTGAGAAGCAGACACAGAGAGAGAGAAAGGTGTTTCTTTAAAATAGGAGGTCCGCGTTATTTAGCTGCTGCTCACCCTTATTAAAGCCTCCTTCCCATAAGCTTGCGTAACATTGATTACTCACAAAGAGTTCACAATAACTATCATGTAGCTAAACTAATTGAGACAATCATGCTAAGTTATAGTCAGCCTAAAAGGTACCATTGATGTGGTAATGCCTATAGAAAGTCAGACATGCGACTCACTACCATTTAATTGCTCCTTTAAACCTGTTATTACAATGTTAACTGGCTTAAGTATATATCGCTCCCTTTTATTGCCTTGATGTGACAAATTAAAACATACACTCTGGAAGCGGCATTCATTTGCGGACGTAGTTGCAGGAAAAAGGGAGCCGGGCGATGTCAAACCTGTCAGGATGAATTAATTTTAAAACTTGCATTTTGCACTGCAATTGCCAGTGCAGTTTTGTTGCACTGGGAAGCCATTTTTACATATAAGCGTATAACTATTACGTATAGTATCATATACGCTTATTCCATCTCGCTCAGAGCTGCCGTAAAACCAGCCCCATCGCTCTAAAAAAAAGAAAACACCACAAAAAAAGCACAAAAACAAAACAAAAAAGAAAACACAAAACAACAACAAAAAAAAACCCCGCTGAAACTTAAAAAAAAAAATAAAGCCCACACAAAAAAAACTTTTGGCTCCAAAACCTCGCCTGACGCTAAATTAAGTAGAGGTCTAGGAAAGCGGGGAGGGAGGCAGCAATTGAGCTTCTACCACGGCTCAGCGCCACACGCCTCTGGGGGGCTGGGAAGGGGAGTTTTCCGTAGTTACGTCCCCCGGGCTGCGAGTCCCAGGCCCAGGGAGGAGGGCTTTACCCACGCCCCAAGACACGGGAGCAAGGCGGCAGCCACGGTTCTTACGGGCTGCTCTTTTACCGCTTTTCTTCACGATGAAGCTCTGCCGAGCTCCCGCAAGGAGCGGGGATAAAAAAAAAAATTATTTCTTGTTTCCCCATCCTGAGGGCTGAGCCGGGTTGGGGATGGATCACTTGCAGGCACCGGGCTGCGCCTCTGCCTCTCCGAGGAGCTGAGCCAGTCCTGCACTGCGCTGCGCCTCTCCCCCTCGGTCCCCCGTGCATCCTCCGCGGGCTGGGCGGGAGCTTTACGGGCTCCAGGTGAAACCCCTTCCCTAGAGCAATAGTGAAGGTATTAATTCCCCCAAACAAGAAATATGCAGTTTCCTTCTTCTCTTTCCCCTCCTCCACTCGCGGGAAGATGTCAGGAGGTTAAAATGTCCTGCTCGCCCTCTCCCTTGATCTCGGGGAGAGAGGTAAGAGTTGCTGGCACCTTTATGGGACTCAGACCTGCGGCGGCTGCGGGAAGCGTCGGCCCCCGCTAACTTTGATCGGCCTTATTCATCCCAGCTGCGCTCTATTTGTCATTTCGCTTTTTTACTCCCAGAATCGTTATTTATGGTCTGAAAAGTGAAACGCGCAGTGATTTGCCTTTACATGGACTCTTTGCAAACGGGGGGAGACACTTCCTCCCCTCCCCCTCCCTGCGAGGGGGGGGCTGCCAAAAGAGAAGGAAAAAACCCTGTCTCAATCATTATCAAATCAGCTTTGAATTCATTACTCCAGAGCATTAACTAATTACCAGATCAGAGAGAAGAAAAAATAAATATCCCTTTAAATAACTGAAGGTAATTATAACCCCGTTGTTGACACTAACGATTAATAATTGATCAGAAGTTATACACAATAAATTGTCAATTTATCTCCCTATAAAAATGCACATACTTATTTTTGTTTTACTTCCTAGGCATTATTTAAGAGCCTGAGCGGCAACAGTATCCACACAGCCGCCGTGCGAGGAGCAATAGGACTTTTTTTTGTCCACTGCACAAATATTCCGGAGTATTTTGAAATCCCCCGTCATGGATGACACAAGACCGAGCGGAGAAGTGACTTTTTCTGCCTGTGTGCGCTCCTGCCTTTCCGAGAGCGGCTGGGCCGGGGTGACACCCCTTGCCCTTTCCTTTCAGTCCCTAAATCCCGAAAGGATCCAGGTTAACAGAGGCCACCCCCGAGGCCGAGTGCTCACGTCCCTCTGTCCCTTACTTTTTTTCTCAGGGGAAAATGCAGCCGGCTGGGTCGGGATTGGGTGTGAAGTGGTGACATTATTCCATGAGTCACGGCTTGGGAGGGGGGGCACGGGTCCCGTGCTGTGGGAGCGGGGCTGTCACCTCCCTGCAGGCGCTCACAGGTAAAACACTCCCCCAGAGCCCGCCTGCTCCAGGTCGCTGCCTGCAGCTCCGAGCTACCTGTGTGCCAGCGTGTCCCGCGGACCGCGCTTTCCCTCTGTACTTTCAATAAATACTCTGCTTCAGAGACGCTGAGTAATAATCAGGGATTAAATGCACGGGTGCTTTGACTATGCACTATGGATCCCTTTGTTTTTAATTTTTTTTTACCCCCTCTCTTTTCTTTCTCTAGAAGCTGGAAACATACCTAAGTTATTAGTTACTGGATTAAAAACAAAGGGATGAACATCCCATTACTTAATGTGGAGCATTACTCTAATAACAGTATTTTTTTGTTGTTGTTCAGTTCCTGCAATGGAAAGCCTCTTTTCGACTACCTGGATCGTGGGAAGCTTGCCTAAGTACTCGAGATATGTCTGAATACAGAAAGCAAAGAATTGATCAACCTATATATAAATTCTGTCTATGGTGGGGGGAATTTTTGTTCTGTTTTGTTTTTTTGTTTTGTTTTTGTTTGTTTATTTGTTTTTGTGGGGGTGGAGTGGGGTTGGGAGGAGGGTTGGTTTGTTTTTTTCAAAAGTTAATAACAGTACAACCCTCCCGGTATTGATTACATCCTTGCCACGGTCTCTAAGACGAGCACCGAGTCTGAATCGCCTTCAAGTGAGATGTAACATGTGACGGAGCCAGAAACTTTCAGTGGTGACAGGGTTGTGGTTTTTTTTCCCGTGAGGATGGACACGGAGAGGCCACCACGGAGCGGAGCGAAGCAGCCCGGCCCGGCCCGCTCCCCCCCGATCCGGGCTGGCCGGTCTCGGGCCACTCCCGCTCCTCGCCGCGGGGCTGGGGCCCCGTCGTGTCGGGATCACATTGATGGCCCGGTAGGGAGGGGGCTGCCGTCAGGTAGCTCTGAATCAGACAGCCGACATTACATCTTCTTTCTTCACCTGGAAGATCGCCCTTGCACCCCTCCCCAAAATCCGAAGACCATCTCCGCGGGTAGAAACGCGTGAGGGCAGTCTTTTTTGTTGTCGTGTTGGTGGGTTTTGTTACTCTTTTTTTCTTTTTTTCCCTTGCAGCCTGTCTCTCTGTTATAGGGGCTGAGCAGGTCGGGGGCCAATACGTCCATGGAGCGGGGAGAGAAATGCAGATGCCCATTGCGCTTTACGTTAACATTCCCCCCTTATAGCCGGTCCCGTTTCCCTCCAGCCACGAGCTGGTGTGCAGCAGCAATTCCCATGTCTGTCTGTCTGTCTGTCTGTCCGCTGCTGGCCTGAGCTGCGTGTTACCTCCGTCCTCATCCCTTCCCCCAGCCTCCAGCCAAACAAAGGTGGGCGACGCTTTTCTTCTGCTCCTAAAGGCAGTTGGTGAGCAGCTTTCCTGAAACAATAACTCTCTTATTGAGAGCAAATGTTGACATTTGCAGGGAGCGAGGAAAAAAGCAGCCCAGGAAGTGTAAAGTGGAAAGGGACCCTTTTCCTATTTGACGACAGAGCCAATTCCTCCAGGATCCCACCTGAGATTAAAGCCCGAATTTCAATAAATCAGCTCTAATGAAACCTCTGGTCCCGAAGAGGGAAGGGTTTGCCATTCCCGCTCCGAAATGAGCGCAGAAATGAGGGGCGGGGGGTGGGGAGAAGAGGGAGTAAATATAGAAAGGGGTGTGAGATTTTAATCCCAGAGGGCTCATTAGCCTCATTATGAAATAAACCATACACAGAGTGATGTATTTTATCGTTCATCCCTCTTTCTTGCTACACTGAAATAATCACATTGTTTTTGCCAACAATCTAGCAAGGCTACACTTTCCTCCTGCTTTCAATTTTGATTACTAAATCTCGAATTATGTTGAATGTGCAGTTCTCGCCCATTAGTTTCTTGTTTAAAAAAATAAATTCTTATGCCAAATCATTTCAGTGGCGCCCATCTGCATCCATGAACCGTTTGTGAATTTCTCAGAGGATGAGAGAAGTCCATTGGGTTTTACATACATAGTGAATACTTGAAAGCGAGTTTTCCGAGTCTTTCTACTTTTCTTTCCAGAAAGAAATCCAGGTCTAAATACTAGCAAGGGTGGGTAAATTATGGAAATCTTTTATAAGTCTTTGGGCGTATAAACATCAAAGGAATGTCGTTAGCCTTTTTTAATCTCTGCCACAGCTTTTGGTTTTTATCAATTGAAATGTACACTTCGTGTCCAACAGAGACCTGGGACATATAACACGGGTGATGGGGGCTCACGGAGTAGGAGCAAGAGTGGGGGAAAGAAAGTTCAGGTATCTCCCCTAACATAAAAATCCCCCCTTAAAACCTTCCTGGACTGCACGGTAAAGACGGTTGAGAATGATTATAGTAAATATTTGCAATCTACGTCATATGCTAAACTGGAGGGAAAAAAATTAATTACTGCTTAGCTGTTTGCCTAATTGTACTACACACTACATGCAGATAAAATTGCATTCTACTTCAGTGAAAAAGAGGATGTTACAGGAGCAAAGAAGCACCATTCCACAAACAGTGTAAGAGAATGAGTAGGCCTCCAGCTGCAAATATCTTCACTGCTTAGATTTAGCTAGACAGATTCCAGAGTATTTCGGGATAACGTTATTAATTTCTGCCCTTTCAGCTGAAAAACACAAGTATTTTCTCAGTCAGTTGGATGTCTTTATAGGGGTAAATTACGAAGGGGAGTGAGGGGGGTGTGCAAGGGAAGATGGATCATGGGAATTGTGTATATGCATTCAAGAAAAACAGCTTCCTTTCCCCCTATTTAATATAATCACAACATATTTCCGGACTCCAGACTAGCAGGGCTCTTTATCCAGTTAACCTTCTAAAGGCTGATGCCTGAAGTATCTAAGATCACTTTCAAATGCCCTTTCTAACAAGACCTGAGCAAGAGGCCACTAATTTTCACTGAACAAAAAGCCACTGGAGAGAGATCAGTTTGTCAATATCAACTGGTCCAGCAATTTCCCATCTTCAGACACATCAACCTATCTGAGCTGGCAGATGTTTAGACAAGATTTTATAAATTGTTCAATATCAGACCATAATGAACCCCAACTGACCATTCCAAAGCAGCTAAAAGCATTCAGGATCTCCCCTGCTGGGATCTAATAATGCTCTCACGCTGGAACATTATTAATCATGGAATAAAATAGATGAGCCTCTTGAAAAATAAGTGTATGATTGATTAAAGGGCAATCTAAGAAGCTATTATTCTTGTTTTATAACCGTAAGTTATATTCACTCAATTTATCTTTTGAGGGAAAAAAAATGATTGTTCGTTTCTTCTCTGAAATTATATTATATGAGGATTCTCATTATTTTACTAAAAATTAAAATTATGATTTGGCTAATTTTATGATTCAAATCAAAGCGAGTTTCCAATGTAATTGTAAGGGTATGGTTTAGCGATATAAAGAATGAAGACCATAAAAAACCCCCAAACAGGTATCAGGCTTTTAACCCTTTTTTTTCCTTGCATATTTTAGCCAGAAGCCAAAAAGAAGCAATTAGAAGTAAGTCATAGTTGATAATATTTTTTCAGCTAGAAATAGTGAATTTAAAGAATGATAATTCAAATAAAGAGCTATTTCACACCCAGTATAAATAGTTTATAAGAAACATGCATATATTCCCATCACCCTTTCTATGCATATTCATGTATATATACAAATACGTATTTGTACATATGAGTGTATTTAAAGCTTAAGTATAACGGAACAAGCCAGAAGGAATTAATTTATGCAAAGTATATATTTGCAACATGTTTAAATTGCTTACTCATTTTATGATCTTAGCTCTCCTAGTGAAATTAGAAATTTCCTCCTTTTCTAAATAATAAATTAGTATTTTGAGGGAAATGAACGAAAAACACAACGTTGTTGCAGACTAGTCTGTTTTTATTTACAATTAGAGATATAAATTAGTAAAGAATTCTTGTTAAACAACCAAAGATTGTATAACCATCAACGTTTCAAATAAAAACCAGGCAAAATTTATTTACAAAAAGTTCAGATTTCATTGCAATACAACTTGCATAAATTACTAGAAGCTTTATATCATTACAAAAATAAATATCAAATTTGTTTCCACTTTGTAAGGACTCAAGTTCTCCAATCACGTCTTTATTATCTCTACTGTATACATCTTTTACAAATAAATTTTACAATAAATCCTATCACACCTATCGAATAGATACCGTGGCAATGAAGTGATCAATTCAAGATATCCTGAGAAAAACAGATCTGTTTTCAAAAGTCACACATACATTGGGGAAACTATACTATACCAGCAAACTCACATATGTCCAACAAAATTCTGGTTTAATAATTAGATTCTGAAGATTTAATAGTGCTCTGTGGTCTTCTTTTTTACAGTGGCACCAGATGTGATCCGGATTTAGAGATTTGTTATATATATTAGCTCGGGGAGAGATGATGGCTTGCTGACTTTTTTCAAAGCAATTGTGACACCTACCTGTGGACCAAGGAAAAAACCAGATCATCCAAAAATCCTTCAATTAAACTCTAACACCATTAAACGGGGTGGGCGGGAAAGGAAGTAAGGCAAAATTCTCACTCGTCTAATTTCTTCTAACTAAAGTAAAAGTTAGTTGAAACATATCTACAAAGCGAGTTTTTTGTTCTTGTTTATTTAGGTCTAAATAGTGGAAGTATTCAGAGTGCCTTTGCTAGCTAGGCAAGAGCCAAGTCACAGATAACATACCTTGCTTAAGATTCATGTCGGTTTCTTACAGTTGTCCCTTTTTATTTTAAATACGCAGTCACTGCTGGAAGCCCCACTCAGGATGTACAATTTTAGCACTGCCACATGAGCACAAGCGCTCTGGTTTTAAATAACAATACCTTCAAAGGTATTTTTTTCCCCTAAAGACTTCTTTCCCTAACTTTTAAGTAGTCCCTATGGCTTTGCCTTACACAAGCGAAGAGTATGTAAGGTGAGGGAACTCTCTGACCTGGCTTGAAAATTAAGACAAACCCAAGAAACAAAAGTCATCATAAGAGGTTTCCGAAAACAACAGAAAAAATGATGTTTTACTTTGTGACCAAACGCCCAAATAATGAAGCAAGAAATTAACGTTAAGCAAGTCTAGAACTGTGCAGCGCGTCTCAGACCTGATGCCACATGATCAGTGTAATAGAAAATGTTCTCACTTACTTGCATTGCTGTGTGATTGCACTTCTATAGGTATGGTTGTACTCCTACTGTGCAGACTTCAGTGGGATCTGTCAAAATATAACCGTCAGTTAGTCACAGGACACAGCCAGCTAACTAGATTATACAGTCTGTGTAGGTCCCAACCCTCACTGGTGCAGAATTCATAGCTGAGTCGTTTAAAAGACAAGCCAATACTTTATATTTGCCTGTATCTCGAGTATTTTTGCAGAATAAGATGAGAACCATATTAGTGCAAACCTTGGGGAAAAAAAAAAAAAAAAAAAAAAAACAACCCCAAAACCCAAACAAACCAAGAAGTAACCAGTTACAAAAAATGTCACGCTCCACGTAATTTCACGTCCAAGGTCAGCAATTATCAGAACCCAAAGCTGAAAAAAAAACCCGTGAGAATACTGGAAACAAAGAGAGTCAAACCAGTTTGTCAGGAAAAAAAAATTACAGGCAATGACACCAATGCTGTCTGGATAGCTTCGTGTGTAGTTTTCCTTTTTTAAAAAAATTACTTTTCAAAGCTGCATCTGCAGCCTGTGAGACTGATCTAAATGTCGTCTTTCACATTTCCTCTCGCGGTTCTTAGGGGCAGGTACCGGTATGACGGCGACATGCCGGTTTTAATTCCCTAAAAGAGTGCCCGTCTTGGCTCTGGCAGCGGTGGCATCGAGCTCACTGTTATTTCCAGAGAAGGTTTCAGTATTTACACCTCATAGGGGACGTCTACGGGTCGGGAAAGGAGGACGAGGGAGAAGAGGGAAGAAAGCGGAAGAAACAAGTCACCTACCTTTCTTAGAGTCATAGCTAGAGGGCCTGTAATGTTGTTCTAGTTGGTTAGTGATCGTTTTCAAAGAGTCACTGCTCTGTTTGTGGACAGAGCTGGCATTTAGGACAGTCTGACTTAGTCCCTCGTTTGAAGCCACTGCCGCGGAGTTGTATCTCAGGATTCCCTGGCTCTGCAGAGCGTTAAAGTTCCCATAGTTTGTATAATTGCTATAAAAAGGTGAGGTGTAATAAATATGCCTCCCCAGGAGGGAGGAGGGCGAGTAGGCAGCGCTGTGCGGGGCGGAGGCGGGGGTGGCCGAGGAGAGCGGTGCGGGCTGGCAGCTTTGGCCCAGGGTCTGACTCTTGAGGTCCGAGGTGGCGATTTCGGCCAGAGACCAGAGCTTGGGCTTGCTGGCCGGCGTCGGGGGGCCGGGGGAGGCGCGGGGCCCCAGCGCCGCCTTGCTAGCGCTGCGGGCGGCGTCGGCGTGCGGGTGGCCGAGGAGCGGGGCCTCCACGGCCGCCAGCGGCGAGGAGGTGGCGGGCTTGGCCGGCGGGTCGCGCTCTCCGCCGCCGCCGTCGTCCTCCTCGATGTCCTCCTCCTCGTCCTCCTCCTCGTCCTCTTCCTCCTCCTCGATGTCCTCGTACTTGTCCTTGCACTCCGAGCCCGACTCGCAGAGGGGGTCTCCCGCTCGGCAGGGCAGCTTCTCGCCGTCCGATTCGGCGGAGCAGGAGTGGTCCGTCAGCGAGTCCACTTGCAAGCTGATCCCTGCGGGGGCCCGCCGGGCACAGAGAGGCAGTCAGGAGGGGCGGCAAAACAGAGCGGGAGAGAAGCAAGCCCGGCCACTACCGCGCCACCGCTGCGGCCAGGGAGACTGAAACCATCCCGGCCTTTTCCCGTTCCGAGGAGCATCCATCCCCACGGGCTGGCTCCTCTGCGGCGCCCCCCGCATCTCCCCGCCCAGCACCTCACGGCCGCCCCCCATCCGCCTCGGCCTCAGGCACTGATCGGCAACAAGCCACCGGAGCAGCCGGAGGCGACGGGACGGAACAGGTTTGGGGGCCGCTTTTCTTAAATGCCGCGCCCCCGCTCCTAGCCCGCCGCCCCGGTCCCGGGGGACTCGACGGGGCGGGATGGAGCCACCCCTCCGGGGCCGCAGTCACCCCTCGCCTACCTTCGTCCTCCGCGGAGGTTTCATTGCTCTCGGGCATCTTCTCGGGACTCTCCTCCTTACTCCTCGCGCCATCACCGTCGTCGTCGTCCTCATCCTCGCTCTTGTTCCGCGGGGCCCAGGTCATCTTGTTCTCCTTCTTGAGCCGCCGGCGGGCATTGGCGAACCAGGTGGAGACCTGGGTGAGGGTCATCTTGGTGATGATGGCCAGCATGATCTTCTCGCCCTTGGTGGGGTAGGGGTTCTTGCGGTGCTCCTGCAGCCAGGCCTTCAGCGTGGCCGTGGCGTCGCGGGTGGCGTTTTTCCTGTACGCGGGGTCGTTGAGCTGGTAGGGGTAGGCAGGGCTGCCGTACGGGTGGTAGCTGATGGCTCCGGTCATCCCCGTCGTATGGGCGTCGTAAGGGGAGCCCTGGACAGAACAAAACGGTGGGGTTGGCAATTTGTTATTGCTGATAGCCATTAGTGAGTTGTCAAGGCGAGATCGGCGGTTATATTTGTATTTCCCCGGGATGGTGTCTTGTATCCATATTCTATGAGGGGGAGTAGCAGCACCCAAAGGCCATTAAGTTACAATTCTCCCCCTCCTTCCTCCGCCCAGCACACAGACAGAGGCACACGCGCTTAAAATCGGCGATGTTTTAATCTTTCTGACTAATTTCAGCTCCTTGTAATTGAATATTTCCCAATATAATTTTTGAACCGCGTAGACATTTTAAAGGCCCTACAGGTAGTGTCTTGATATCAACATTTCTCTCAAAGGTTCAAAAGATGTTTCCTTTTTTGCTATAGAAAATACAACAAAGCCGCCACTTAGCAATTCACTGCACTAATGCATTGCAAATCCAATTTGCAAATCAGAAGATATGCACCGTTTCGAATTGTTCAAATGCGATGTAATTAGCATTTTAATTCGCTCTTTAACGTTTAAATTGCGCTTATTTAAGTCTGCATAATGCAAGAAAAGTTAAAGATATCCCTAAGAAACTCGCTAACTTTCAGCACGTCCCTGAACCCCGCAGATCGGAGAGCCATAGGCTCAACATCTTCCAATATCCCGCACAGTTCACAACCTCGCTGCAACTTCCAGCCACTCGCCTACTGCTTCTCAACAGGAAAAACAAGAGAGACCCTCAGATCTTTTATACCTCCTCGAATAAAGACTGCACGACAATTTATGCACTGTATTACGAACAGACGGAAAGTATGTAGTTTCCCTGTCACTTTGCAGGGAGAGCGAACTACCCCGCTGCCATCCTCTCCTAGGATATCAACAGCGGCTCTAGTCTCAAATTCCGGGCACAGGTCTTTGTGTGTACGGACTAGATATGTGTCTGACTCTCCGTGTGCGTGCGTATTTATACAACTATATAACCATCTAGACGTGCAGTTTATTTATATAGTTTATGGTTTTATTTATATACTTTATGCACAGAACACACACAACACGCAATCGCAACTGCTTCTTAAACTAATAAGAAGAAAGTGAAATCCGAAACTGCGGCCACTACGACCATCTTGGGCTTAAGCGAAGCTCACAGATCGCAAACAGATGCTCCTTTTCATTCCCAAAATCCAGTTAAACCATTAGCACAAAACACACTGTAAGTAAATAAAACCACACGGGGATAAAGCCCCCAGCGCCTCTAAACACCGACTTAAAAGAGAGAGAAAAAAAAATTAGGGGAAAAAAAGAAGAAAAAGGAAACNCATCCGATCTGTATTTCCTTAACCAAAGCGCCCTCCCGGCTCCTCAAACCGCGCAGAGAGCCCGGGAACCAAGCCTGCCGGTACCACGCTTGGCTGGGACGCGAAGCGGCGCCCCGGCCCGGGCTCAACCCCAGCCCCAGCCCCGATCCCGGCCCGCCGCTCCGCTGTGCGCCGCTCGTCCCCGGC
>VXBI01013141.1:466877-544763 GCA_013397375.1 Toxostoma redivivum
AAAAAAAAAAGAAAGAAAGAGAAAGGGAAAGAAATAGAAGGAGAGAGGAGGACGGGTGGGAGGAGAGAGAGAGAAAGGAGCCCCCGATATCAGAAAAGTGTTTGCTGCATATGGAGTTCTCCCAGCCAGCCAGCCAGCTCCCCCAGCGCCTGCGAGCCTGTATTTTGGGGGAAGTATAGAGTCTGGAGTGAAGAGTTGAGGGAAGCAGCACTCGAGTTTCTGAGGGACATTGGAAAACAGAGCTGTCCGTCACCGCCGCTCATCTGCATAGCCCGGCGGGCCCGCCCCCTCCCGCTCCGGCCCCGGCCCCGGCTCCGTCTCTTCCCGCGGCCGGCAGGCAGGCAGAGAAGGCAGACGGCGAAGGCAGGCAGGGAAGGCTGGCTTTGTAATGCAAGGCAGCCTCTCCGACTGCGAGCACGCTGCTGAAGCCAAACGATGATACTGCTCATCAGCTCCTCTCCGGACTCGCGGAGCCATGAATACTCTTTCTCACACTCTCCACTGCACACCCTCTTTCCCTCTTTCTATATCCACAGGGGCAACAGAGAAGAATGTGTGTAACAGATATCTGCATCTCTCCGAAGCGCTGCAGGCGCGCACACGCGCTTGAGATGTGTGCGTTCGCACGCGTGTGTGCGCGCAGGGCCGGGCGCGGCGGAGCCAGGCAGCGCGCAAGGGGAGAGCGATCACTTGGTAAAAGTACTGCCCTATATGGTAGGGAGAGGAGCAACTGCTCAAATCAGCAGACCCAGGATCGCACTGTTCCTGGCAGCGTGAACTTTACAGTTTTATAAGTTGCCACAAACAGTCAAGATCTAGTCATGCAACGCGTTTGCACACGAAGGAAAAAAAAAAATCCCCCCCATCTGTCTTTCAGTTCTATTCTCCCTTCGCTGGTGCGTGGGGAAGAGGCCTGGGTGACTCCTTCCGGGGGGCTATCTGCCTTCTCCCCCCACTCCTTCCTCCTTTGGCAGATCAGATAAATCTCCTGGAATATAGTTTCGATGCAATTCTTTTCTTCTGCCCTCTCCCTTCGGCCCTGGACACTTTCAGCTTCCAGCCAGTGCCAGTTCTGCTCCGGCCCGGGGGCAGGAGGACGAGGCGGAGGCACTGCTCTTGTCTCCTCAGAGCAAGCTTAAATACACACATCTATGTGCACGTACATCTCTTTAATGGTTGATCCAGAAGGTCCTTTCAGAAGTCGGCGGCGAGCTGCCCCCACTCAAGCTCTGCCCTTTGCCTCCCGGGAGGAGTCGCGGTGCCGGCGGTCCCCTGTGTCGGTGTCCCCACACCCGCGGTGGAGCCGGGGCTCCCCTCCCCCGGCACTCCTTCAGCCCGACAGCCCCGGGGCACGGCGCTGGGCCCTGCCCGTCCCACGAGCCGCTGCAGGGGGCCCAGGCGTGCTAGGCCGCTCCGCGCATCCTGCTCCGCACCTGCGCCCCGCTACTCCGCCGCCGTCCGTGCGGAGCAGGGCCGGGGTCGGTCCCGCACGTAGGGACGGGGTGCAGGTCTGGAAACTACCGCGCTTCCCACAGGCCATTCACCTGCAACCTTCAGCAAGTTACCAGCCCGGAACGGCCTTAATTAATGTTGTTTAGGGGCTCAGGAAAAAATAAAAAAAAAAAAAAAAAGGAAAAAAAAGTTAAATGAAACTGTGTTTTTTTTCGACATATATGAGTGCGCACTTATTCCATACTTAAACAAATGAAGTTGCTTGACATTTATGGCCGAGTTCTTCATGAAAGTACCTCAAGTAGTTTCAGTCAGGTAAGATGGAGACGACGCCGGGGAATCGGTTGGCCACTGGCAGGAGGGGAGATGGCAGTAGCTGAAAAATTGCGGGTGTGCAGAGCAGCCTATTGTTAATCAATTAAACATGCAGCTGATAAAAAAATACACTTGGAGAAGCCGTTTCAATAGCTTGGCGCACATAGCAGGGAAAATGCCGTGCTGTAACTACGGTCAAACCTCAGGATGTGTAAAGTGTCTGAAGCAATCCGAGCTTTCCGCTTTCTTTTTCTATCTCAGTTTTTATTTCTCTCCTTTTCTGTGAAACCCACATACCAGTTTACCCCTGCCGCTACAAGGAGCAGCAGAGATCTGGCCACCAGACATACCGGATTAATCCCTATCCAGATATATCAGCTGGCCTATAGAAGAGGCAATCCTTAAAAAAGCAGGTTGAGGGGGAGGAGGTTAACACCAACAGGTATTTCTTGTCATTAACTCCCGACTTCCTGATAAGAGAGTGATAAACAACTGGTAAACTCAGTGCAACAGATTACAGAAAAGACATTTGCTTCCCTGCTTGGTGATTAATGCGCATATATTAAATAAAAATAGAAAGTCTAAAAACAAGGGCTTTATATAAAACATATTCATATTTCAGTATTTCTATGGCATAATCGATATCATGCGACTACATCTGAATAGTCAATTGCTGTGTTCCGCAGACCGATTTCTAAGTATATGAGCTCTGCTTCTGAAAGGAGCAGCAGCTGGAGAGTCGAGAATGCAAAATTAATTATAACATTATAAAGTCATACATGAATCTCTCTAAGCCAACCTGCATGCCTTGCAAAATGTGCTATACTCTCTGCATTTTTATTTGGGAAGCTGTTCTTTTTCCAGGAGAAGTGGTGTTTATCTTCGCGAATTGATTGCTTTTAGTTCTTCCTCTTTAATAATTAGTGGAACAATACAGATTGGGAATACAATGGCCGTTGTGTTTACATTATAACAGGGGATTAATGCTATTAAGTGAGTGTTACAGTTATGACCTGGGAAGAGTACTTAAATAAATACCGTGATCCCAGGAGAACTGATGTAATTCAGTTCGGAGTGTGTGTAGATACGCACAGACACACGCACACACGAGAGATACAAATCTCCATACATATCTACACACATAGACATATGCTACACACGTTAGGTCTACGTGGACATCCGTGTAAAATGTAGGTGCTGGTTTTGCCTCCATCTGCATCCCTTTCGTCTATGAGAATAAATTTTTGTGATTTTGGTGTGAGGAATATTTAAATCAGGAGCATTACTCCCTTTTCTCCAGACACATAGTGCAACAGATTATATTTCTGATGTTTTAATTTGTGCAGTCCAAAAATATTGTTTCATATATAGAATCAAGGTTAATTTCGCAATCAGAGATTAATGGAGTAAAATATTATCATTTCAAAGACAAGTTCTTGCGTTGATTTGATTTGCATAATTTTTGTATGGCTTCAGAAAGGAATGGATTTAGCCACTGCAAGGAGCCGGTATGCATTTTATTACAAGTACACCACTAATTTGGCTCTGCACAATGTGGAGGACTAATAGCTAGTGGGGTCATTTAAATATAGCTGGCGAAGGCTTTACAATACACAATCCAGAAAACTGTTTCAATAACGTTTCTAAACAACGATCAGTGTAGGTGTCTGTACATAACTTCTTCTCGGAGTTATTTCTGTTTGATTTGAATGCCTTTCGCAGGGAAGAGGTTTTTCACTTGCTTGGCGCCACAGCCGAAATCTAATTTTCCCGCAGTACTACCCGTTACTAATACAAAGCCGTCTAACTTGAGCTGTTAAACACCAGAATAGTATTACATGCACTTTTTATTGGTAATAACTGTGGCAAATTAACATGCCTACACAGACACATTAAGACTTTACACAGTGTGTTTTTTATTTTAATAATCTATTAATTAGGTCAGCGTTTACCTTTCCAGATTTTAAACTGCGACCTCGCCTTGTCTTCTTTAATTCATTTTCTTCCAGCAGAGCTGAGAAGGTAGAAGAGACCCCCCCCACCACCCCCTGCTATCGCTCATTGCTGTCCTAGGAGACAGATTTTGCGTTTTGTCATTTCTTAGCTACATCTCCTTGCACCAGTGACAGAGGCTGAAGTTTTCGGGCGGGTGAAGTTGAAAGCCCCGTCTGTGGGGATGGAGCTCCTGCTGCCTCTGCCCGACATTCGGGCGTCTGCCCGGGGGCCATTCACTCCGGACCCCTCTCCCCTCGGCTTTACACAAGTAAAAGAAGAAGAAAAAAATATAAAAACACAAGTCTGGTTGGGGTGAAGGAGAGGTTTCCCTCCCCGGGAGGGCTCCCTGCGGCCCGGAGAGGCGCACACGCCTGTCACCCGCACAATGCCAATTGCCCAATTGTCGTGACACCGGTCACAGCAACTTTTCAAGCAAAGAGAAGTGGAACTTGGTGGGGTTTGAAGATGTAACACAATGCGCAGCTGAAACAGTTTCCTGTAACATAACCACACAATGGTCTGGGAATGCTTTCTCCTTTCTCTCATGAAATGGGGGACCGCCACCATCTCCCGGAGACAACGACGTTAAATAATAGACTATTGTATTTAAAAATAACAAATGACACACGCATACTGTGCAAGCGGAGTTGTCCGGTTTTCTAGTAAAAAGAGCCTAGTTTATAGGGCTCTTTCTGAGCGAGGTGTTTTGCGGGAGCGATCTGTGCGAACGCGGGGAGACGGGCTGAGCTGGGCGAGCCGTTCGTGGAGCTGTTCACAGGGTTAAAGGGAAGAGCGGTGGAAACGGCAAGTGAAAAAGAAAGAACTTTTCTTTGGCCGTCTTCGGGATAAGATCGTTAGTTCAAGCCGCGTGTGGGAGGGGGCGCTGTGGCAATGGATTCTCCAGAGCTCCCGAGCACTTGCAGAGGAATTGTTCATGGACGCTTCTTCCCTGAGATTTCCTTTAATATTTCGGTCATTACTTTTATTAACACTGTAATCTAATTTCGTCCCATAATACCTGCACTAAAAGGTGGCCTTTCGCGTGAGTTATGGTCACGTGTTTTCCCTTTAACTCATTTTTTCCCCTATTTTTTTTTTTTTCTTTTAATTTTCAGTTCAGGAAGAGTGCAATAGTGCATTTCATTTTAAAAATACAATGCAAGAAGGGTCTACCCAGGGTAGCGCCGAGAATTCAGACAACTCTCTATAACACGAAAAGCGCACGAATACACCCATCTGAAACACACCTCTTATTTGCAGCTTCTTATTTAAAAGAGTAAATTCCCCAGGGCGCCTGTGGCTTCGACAATTTGCACTAATAACGGGCCATGTCTTTTCCAAGATTTACCTTCCTCCTTTTGAGACGTTATTGGAGGAAATGCTTAAAAATAAATAAATAAATACATACATACATTTAAAAAAACAAACTAAAGCGGATCTCTAAAAAACAGATCTGAGGCTTAGGAAAGTTGCTTCCCTTATGTCACACTGTTATTAAGACTGTTAGTAATTTTCCGCCTAGGGAAATAATAAGCAAATATGTATCCTTAGGTATAGAGATATAAGATAAAAGACCTCAAAAGCTTTCCTGGAGCCTGCTATTTTCACCTGAAAGGCAGACAGCGTTTCTCAGGGAGAAAACAAGTGTACGATCCACAGGTGGGACAGTTCATCATTCTTAAGGGGGAGAGGGACAGAAAAGGGAGAAGAAAAGAACAGAGGGAAGAGAAGAGGAAAAGAAAAGAAGAAAAGAAAAGAAAAGAAAAGAAAAGAAAAGAAAAGAAAACAAAAGATCACACTATGTGTTTCTTGCGCCAGCCGCGAGCAGGCAGGCAGGGCGGGCAGGGGCGCGGCGGTCCCGGCGCTGCCCAGCCCAGCCCCGCGGAGCCGCCCGGCCCGGCAGCCGCTCTTTGCAGCACCTCGGTCTGCTCCGGCGCCGCGCCGAACTGAGCCGGACGGCCTCTCTCTCCACCGGGAGGGAGGGAGTGAGGGCGGGTGCCCTGCGGAGCTGCGGGCAGGGCCGGCGGGGCGGTGAAGAGCTGGCTGGGCTCGCAAGTGAGGGCGAGGAGGCCCCCTTGGCCCGCCTGCTGCCGGGGGAAGGAGCGCTCCCCATCCCCCCGTCTCCATCCCCGGCCCCGAGGGAGGCAGGCAAGCAGTGCCACGTCTTTGCCTCTGTGTTTTCTACAGGGCCAGCGCGCCTCGGGAAGGCTGCTCCTGGCGCGCTTGGGAAGTGGGTGGTGGACAGAGCACAGGAAAAGCGGGACGGTTTAACTGGGCAGTCGCTTCATTTTAAGGGCTTATGTTAAAATGGATTCTTTGGCAAAGGGATAGTCAACAAGTAGGTTTGGGCACTCTGGTAGGCAGGCGCCTGGGAGTGCTTCACCCGGAGTAGTTGGGTAAAATGGAGTTCTCCTACTGGGTCTTCCTCATAGTTATGCCAGAGTTAAAATTGTTTTCGGCAATTTTGAAGTCAGTCTGCCTTTCCTAGTATTGTTGCCATCATCTGTTTGATCACAGCTTTTAACACTAGAGAGCACCTGCTCACCTGCTTTGTGCTTTTCTCTCATTCATTCATACATACGTTCACCTCCATGTGTGTACACGTCTACCTGCATCCTTCCTTTGTAGACCTACAAACACATTTCTAGATCTAGCCTACCCACACTCCCAAACCAGAAGGTCTTACTCTCTTCTTTAATAGCCTTTCTGAACAATGAGATTCCTTTGTATTCTTTTAAAAATAGGTAGTTTCCTTTCTCAGAATAATCAATTATCCCCATTGTATGTTAAAGCATTTTGAGGTTGATGGAGCATTTCCAGAAGTAGACAGAAAAAAAGGACAGAAAATCTGTCATCACAGTCAGGAAAACTATTACATCTTCATGTACTTAGCAATACCATGATGCATTAAAACAAAATTCATTTTAAACTAATGCATAATTCACAAACATACAGGTAGATTTATGATAATTTTGATTTTTTTTCCACTAATGAGCAGAGGCAAGGGCAATTCAAGTTTTTATTTTCATAAAATTTAAATTGGTATTTCCTTTAAGTCAATATCGAACTCTCAGTGTTCCTTGCATTTAATTAAGGAATAACTTATTTTTTTTTCCTTTACTTTCAAACTTTACTCTGAGCTAGAATCTTTGAATTTGGGAGGGAATATTCTTCATAGTATTAGTCCCTATATATTAAAGTTAAACAAAAAGCCCCCAAATATTGCTTTGAATATTGAAACAAGCAAAACCCCTTACATTTCTAATCCATTAAAAAATGCTATCTACACTTCCTCATGCGGTCTCACTGCTTTCCTTGGCTTTGTAGCAATACTGGAGTAGACTGCCAGTTGAACCAAGTTTACAGCCTTCCCTTACATCACGTAAAGGAAAGGCAGACAGACCATCTGGTCCCTAGCTTTTCTACCTAGAACTGTGCAGTTTTTAAGTTACTTTTGTCTCAGAAAGGCTGGTCACGATTTTATCAATAAGAAGTCCAAACATATATACATTTCCTTTCATATATCTGACCCATTTCCATCATAACGGGCACAGAATGAAAATTCACAAATAAAGTTGTGCTTTCATTCCTTCTGATATCAAAATGACTTTAAGAATTACATGAGTTGTTGACTTTGTAGTGTGTTTGATTATGCTCAGCACAAGAGTGGGATCTTGTAGCTAAAATACTGTGTACTGAATCTTCACTCTAGGGAAGGTCTGGAGACATTGTATTGTTTTGCTTGTAGCAAGACAGATGTGAAAAAAAATCTTGACTGAGGTCTTCTAAAATATATGTTAAACTAGTGCCAGTACAAATGAATCAAGAGATCTTCTTCAGTTTTCAAGAAGACATTTTATTTTTAAAGTGCAGGTTCCAGAAATTAAAAGAACAAATCTCTTCATGCTTATCAAGAGGAAATGAATTCTGTGTTATGCAGCCCAGCCTTATAATACATGACCTTTTAATGTATCACTAAAAGGGAAACAGTGAAATGATCCTTTTTTCTTTGCTTGGATGTTCCCCATTTGTGAATTAGGGAAGATTTTGAAGGTTGTGCCTCCTCTGCACTTTTGAACATGGACTTTTGAATTTTGTTGTGAACTATGTGATGTCATTACCTTAAACACCAGAGGTACACAGAGTTTAAATTTTATTTTGCATGCAAATGCACCATCTGATTTCTTCATCTGGGGTCCATTTGGTGGAGTCCACATACATGAAAGATAGGAAGTGATAAGGATGGGAAGAAGAAACCCAAAATAATTAACCAACAGTTTCCATTATGACATATTTTCTCAAATAATTCTGTCCTGGGATCATCATGATTATAGTGTTCTGGTCTTTGAATTTTTTAAAGCAGTTTGAGTTCAAAACAAAAGTAACCCAAAAGTTTGCCCTTTCTCTCATGCTTTCCTTCCCCTGCATGGACCCCTTTACTATCACTTAGTTGAGATTTTCTAGAAAGTGATGTTGTGCCAGATGCATCATGACTTGGCAATGGTGGACTTGCCTTTGTGACCTTCAAAGGGAATAATCTCACCGGAAGAACTTTATGAGCTGTTTCTTGTTGTTTGAACTCCAGTCAATAGTCAGACATGTAAAATATCCTTCACTATAGGTTGGCGAGATTTCCTTATAAACTAACTAATCTTAATTCTGCAAATATGCTGTTTTAAGAAATTCAGCACTATTCTTTTAAGAATGTATAATAGATCTTTGGGTTTGTAAAAACACAGTTAATACAATATATGCATTTACAAATCTTTTAAATTTTGTTCTGTTTTGTTTCTAACATCTCTTGTACTCCAGTTTAATTTATGAACCTTATCAGATTTATGAACTCAATCCACTAAAAATATTTCAATGAACTTGATTAAAAATTATGCATAAAGAGTAGAAACAGTAATTCAAATCCTTGTCAAAAGTACGGGATATAAAGGAATTTTTTCCCTGTAAATATGCTTGTTTTAAATGTATAACTGAAAGAAGAAACAGTACGTTTAATATGATATATTCTTTTTACTATTTACTTGTTCCGGTTTTACCTGAATGATGAAATGGTCTCTTTTGGCTCTCTTAAAATAAGAGACGTTGCTTAAAGGTTGCTTAAAATAATTGTTAGTCCACTAACACTTGAAACTGATCTGTGACTTTTACTCAGAAGTGGTCTTTTACTAGCCTTTTGCTTCCTCCTTTTTCCACTTTAGTTGGCCACGTACCAGATTTACTGTTTACCAGATTTACTTTAAAATCACTGCTTAGTGTTTTGGTCAAAGGAACATGTAAACCATGGTTGCTGCTGAGTTTTCAGACTCACAATAACATTCATAGGAAAACTCAGTGAAGTTGTTGTTGTTTGTTTGTTTTTTTTTAAGAAGTAAATAATGTTTTTATTGATATTCAAGATTAGTCTTTTGCATTATGTATGAGATTGAGAGATTCCATACTTCCAGGTGCAGCACAAATGCACAGCTAAAAGAACAGCTCCTAACCTTCACAGTAAATAGGACACATATATACAAATACCAGTGAGGAGGTATTATTTCTAACAGGCTTTTACAGATCTGTTCATAAGTTCATATAAACTATGTTTTTCAACTGAAGACTTTCTGTTAGGTCATAAAAACGATGACAGGAACAGAAGAATCAGAGGAAATGCTAAGAGGTGAAAGGCCGTGGAAGCAATTGACTTTTCAAGCCAAGAGGCAGGCCCAAGTGCACAGCAGGACCAAAACAGGTGACCACTGAGTGTACACACAACGTGAAACTTTACACAGAATGAGCCATGAGACAAGCAAATTAGAGACTTCTCCCAGATCCACTGTGCATGCATCTGGTGTTATTACACTTGCTGGCAGTTTTCTGTTCAATCTCAAAGAGGCAAAAGGACTTCTCATTTGTATGAGTAAGGATTCACTCTTTCTACTAAAGCAGGACAGAGTGCTAACTACTTCACTGTAGGATGTCATCAAGTATACACTGTCACTGTAATTACACTCAGACCTGACTTCTTCATCATTTAGCCTGGTAGGAGAAGAAGATTAAGTAAAGCACATGAAAGCATCAGCAGAAACGCTGTTGTCTTAATGGATTAAAAATTTGCTTCCTTCACACAGCACTTGTTTTTCATTTTTTATTACCTTTTTCCTATTCAATAATAAGAAATAATAATTCAATATTTATGGCAAAACTCACTAAAATTATTTATTTAGTGTACTTTGGAGCTGATCACTTGATCTTTCTTGGTTCTTTAAAACATGCCTGGGGGCAACAGGAGAGGAAATTCAGCTGAGGGAACAAAGATTGGATCACACACCAAGAGAACCACATAATTGTTGGGTTGAAAGGGACCTTAAAGATCATCTAGTTCCAAGCCCTCTGCCAGAGTGAGGGACACCTTCCACTAAACCAATCTTCTCAGAGCCCATCTAACCTGGCCTTGAACACTTACAGTGATGGGACATCCACAACTTTGAGAAGGTAGGTTGTTACTTTGGCCCATACACTTGAAAATTCTATACTTTTAAACATTATAATTTTATTGAGTTCCACAACTAAAAATTCACTTTCTATTGTTCAAGTTATTCCATGTGATATACAAGTTCTAGGTTTTGTCAGACTAATATAAAAATGTTATCAAATAAGATATATACAACAATAAATACTTTCAAGCATTAGTGCATTCCCTGTTTCATCCTGTATATAGGAGCTGTATATAAAATTTGAATTTCACATTAAATTTTGAGATAAAGATCAAAACCAAACAGAGCACACTTTACAAATCAGAATGTGTACTCTCTGGACCAGCAAGAGGGATTCTAGGTATCCTTATCAGGACAAAATCTGTCTCAGCTCACACCCCCTTCATTTCCATTTGACTAAATTAATTTCTTGTGGGAGTATGAGGGCAGCTGTGATGATCACCATCCAGCCTGGATGACCAAGGGCTCAAGCCTGTAGGAGGGCACTTCCTGCACTGTGTAGACCCAAATGTTGTGTAGGGATTACGGCCATGGACACTGGATGGGCACACTGCCCATGGATACACATAGGGGATCACAGGACTGCCATTTGGATCAGCTGGCTGGGGAAGCTGGTAGGATGGCACGTCAGAAACAAAATACTACAAGGGGTAAATTCCTGTGGTTAAGATCTGTCTGAAGAAGCTGCAGCAGCAGCTTGGCCTTGATTTTAGGGAGTATTTTGGCATTGCTTCGAGAGGACTTCTGGGCCTCAAAGACATTTTCAAAGTTGTTTCAAATAGTTGCTTTCTCAGAGAACTATTTGCTATGTTGCAAATGGTATTTTACTGTAAAGGTTATTCTGGGAAATCCAGAGCTGAGAATTATTACTTTAGCACCAAGAAAATTGGTCGAAATGCTAATTAAAAACAGAATTACTAAAGACCTAGCTGAAAATAATATGATGGAGACAGATCACCATGGCTTCTGTAAAAGAAATCTGTGCCTCTGTAAGATATTCACATTCTTTGTTCACATTAATTATTGGGTGTGATTACAAGAGAGTGAATACAAGAAGATTGGAAGACATGATTTATTTGGACTTTCACAAAAGATGACAAAGTTTATCCTGCAAATCTCACGAAATAGCTAGGCTCAGTAAATAGATGTGGACTTTCTTATCAACAGGTCTATCCACTCATGAATTCTTGCTGTTTGATCTCAGTGTGGCAAGAGCTAAGAAACTTAGGATAATTTTCAAAACCTTTGTGATGGCACCTTAGCCAACTAAGCAAAGTACTATTATATATAAAGGTGCAACACTGATTTACACAGTGACATATTTATTGTGCTACTATTATCTGTACCTAATTTTTATTGCTTTAATAAATCTGATTGTTCTTCTGAACAAAAATTACCTAGTTTTTTTTTTCCTGAACAGTTTTTATCTCTTCAACCTGTCATTGTACAAGCTTTCCAGTGTCTAGAATAATTTTGTTCATCTGCCTCTGCTTTTGTTAGCAACTTCAGCAACTAATTACAATTTTGGGCAAAGAAAGTCTTTGTTCAAGATCCTCATTCTGTATATAGCAGCACCAGAACACCCAGAACACAAGACTTCCCAGAGCTCCTCCAGGAAAAAAATAAACTGACAGAGACCAAACTTGGTATTTGTAATGATGTTAAAAGCCTTCTAAAGGTCAAAATGAGAGAGGAGAGAAAGAGAGAGGAAGAGAAGGGAAAGGGAGAGAATAAAAGAAGACTGAGAGAGTTTTCCAGTGAATTCTGTTTTTCAGATTAAAAAAAAAAAAAAAAGAGGAAGATAACATTGATTTAACAAAAAGAAGATTTGTCCTCCAGAGATACACACAACAGAAGTCCCCCATATGAATTCATCAGCACCAGAGGACTCAGTCAATAAGAAACAGAGCAGATACTTTTAATCTTAGGGACATCAAACTGATTTCACCTGCTTTCTTTTCCAGCATCCTGGAACCTGCTGTGATCCATATTCATCCAGCATTACTAAACAGGGACAGCATAAACCTAACCCATGTTGACATACTCACACAACATTTTTTCCTGTGACCTAGAATTGTGCTTACCTGGTACTTTGGGAGCCTGTGTAGATTCAAAAGCAAAGTAACCTTGTTCCTGAGGTGTGATACCAAAACTAATAAATGCAGCTGACAGCTGAAGATGGGGCATCTGTGTGGCACAGCAGAAGGACATATGGCTCAGCATTTTGGGTCAGCATTAGCTCAAGGCGCTCTTCCTCCAGAACAGTTTGATGGGCTTGTACATTTCTGGGATGTCTGTGAATGTGTGAAAATACCCTGTAGGCTCCGTTTTTCCTAAAGGCCACGAGTTCTCCTCTTCTGCTTAACCTCTCAGATCTCCAGGAGTTCAGGAGAGTCCTTCGTCTAAAAAGGGAGTGTTGCATTGTTGAGTGTTCTTCACCCTCCCTCAAAATAATTATGTTTCTTTAATAATTGAAATCCACTAGTGATGATGACTCTGGCTTTGTTTTCTCTCTAAATTCCAAAAAGCAAACTTTCGTCATGCTAATGAAAATCTACGGAATAAAAACTACTGAAATATGTTGAGGCTTTCTGTAAAACAAGCCTTTAAAATCTTTGTACCTGAAGTGATCAGGTGAGATCCCCAGCTAACATAATCTAATTTACAAGTCGGGAGACAATTTCTGCCAGCACAGACTTTGACCCATAATTGCTCTGGGGAGGTGTTTGTGTGGAGATCACAGGACGTTTTGTCCTGGTGTGTCTGGTACACAGGCATCTAAGAAGGACTGGGCAGAAGGAGAAGAGAAGGAATGCAAAAGAAAATGCGAAATAATAAAAGGCAACAAAACCCATTCATGACATATCTGTTTCCAATTTTATTCTTAACAGATCTGGGTTTCTGGTAGGCTTTTCTGGTTATGACTAAACAAACTCTTTGGGAGCATTTCTGGTCTGTATGGCCAGAAAATGTTCAGTGCTTACATGTCTTTTGGCTTTTAATGTTTGCTTGTTTATGAAAAATGTCAACTGAATTTTTTTTTTAATAGAAGCAGAGATATACCAAAAGATTTTGCAAAATTGTGTTAATTTTGTTGAGTGCTTCACTTTGGAAAGAACCTCGTAATTTTTTTAAAGAATCAAATATTTCCTTTCGACATTAAGTCAAGCATTTCAATTATTTAATTTGAAATAACATTCCATTTTGAAATTTCCTTTCAATTTTTTGTTCAGTTTTAAAAGGTTTTTGAAGCCACATAAAATATTTTGAGTTGCATCACTTTTTTAATGTTTCATGAAACTATAAACAAAAAATAGTTTTCAATTCGATCAAAAAGAAACATTTCCCTTTTTTGCTTAGTTTTTTTTCCTGAACTACCAATGAACCAAAATCTATTTTTCTCCCTATTTGACCTATTGAAAATAAATGAAGAATTATTAAGATGTTAACTAATATATTTTTCCCGATTTTTCATACATCTTTTAGAGACTGTTAAAAGAGATGAAATTGAAGAAATTTTTGAAATTTTTGAAAATGACAGTATTGCTATCATTCACATATCTCTAGTGCTGAGGAGCAAGACTGGTGTGGGTCACTTTGGGTTCTACATCTTGTGAGAAGACAGACAAAGCTTTAATGATGATCTAGACTTTTTTCCTTCCTGCAAGAAACCTGAAGAAACCAAAGGGTCCTTTAAATGCACAGAAACAATTTGTACACGATAGAAATTAGAACATTTAACTTTATAAATAAAGAAAGAGTTTCTCTTTCTGTGAGGACTAAATATATGTATATATAGAAGAAGAAAAGTTAGGCGTTAGGTAGGTACTTGTTTCCAGGTTTAGTTTCAGTCAATTTAGTAACTTTCTGGGTTGCAGCAAGCTCTGTGAAGTCCCCTCTGATTCCTAGGACGTTTTTTCCTCTCGCCAAGGGAGCCTGGCTATGCATGTGTTCCCCGCTCCTTTCGTGAACCTCTCCAGAACAGCAGGCTCCCATCTCCTCACAAGGGCTCTCATTCTCTTCTCTTCTCCCCATTAGACCCTGAAGAAGCATGGGAGCTCCTCCTTTCCTCCTCCCACTCAGTCCTCAAGCATGCTCATCTGCTCTCCAGGGAAAGGAGGAATCTCTGCTCCTTCCAGGGGGTCCATCTGACCTAGTCACTCCCTTTTTAAAGGAACGGAGAACAAAAAGTAAAACAGATGCTGTCCAAAATAAACCTTTTCACATGCCAGAAGAGAAAATCAGCACATCTCCCAGGCTTGGTTCACCCTCATCATGTGAATGCTTAGGCCCTCCAGCTGTTTGTTTCCTGTGTATGGAGCAATGAGACCCTGTTATAGTAACTTCTGCACAAACTGGCCAAGATCCATCGGAATTTTTTGATCCCAAGCTTTTTGCCCATTTCCAGATTGCAATTTGCTCATTGCGTTTTACACATGACATGAAAGCAGAGAGAGTTAATCCCAGACTGTTTGTTTCTCTTTCAGGCTAATGAAAATAATAAGGGCTGCACGGCCATCATTGTCTAACATGGTGTGTCTATGTCTAAAAATCCTTGTGCTACCGTGCAGGGGCTTTGATAAGCACACTGGACTTTTTTGTGTAACCACCTCTTTCTTATTCTCCCCCCAAAATGTGCTAATTGCCACTACCTTGGGAGCAAGTCCAAGTTGAAGTCCTCTGCAGCAGCCTGACAGTATCTCAGTGCCTATATGGATATGGGCCAGTAATTTATGGCAGAATTAGAGAGAGAGCAGGGTGAAGTTGAGAAACATTTTCAACATTTTCACTGCTGTATCTCACTGTCTTGCTATGTTCAGGTGTCTTCTTTTCCTTCATGGAAGATTAATGGAAGTGACTGATGATGGTTTCATGCGGTTTAGGGCCAGAAAGGATTATTAGATCATCTTAGCTTGACATCCCATGCATTACAGCCCATAAAAGGTATATGCACATGACACGGTGCAGTGCTGTGCAGAGATACACATGCTACCTCTGAACAAATTAGCTCAGCTACAGGAAGCAATAAAGCTGCATTAGACTGGGAGCGGTGCTGAAAACGCTACAGCTAACGGAGTCCAGGCGTGGCAGCTCCCGGCTCTGCTCTCTCCAGGACCCAAACTGTCAATGCCAGACACCTCTAATAAATTTCCTCAACCAAGCAAACTATTTAGATTCAAACTTTGCAGTTTTTAGGAATGCTAAGCTGCGTTTCACAGGAGAGATAAGACCATGGCACCACTGACTGGAAGGGATTCCTCTGCCAATGCTCCTCACACTACCACTACGAGGAAAGCAAAACCTCATTAAATCTCTGCCTGGTCAGAGGCTGGTGTGAGATGACCCCACAGCAGCACAGCTCAGCTTTGTGTGCTGGGTGACCCCTGTCACAGGCTCTCTCTACCCACAGTCTGTGTGGTGGAACCTGGCAGCTGAGCTTTTTTGGCTTAGAGTCCTGTTTAACTAGTCTTGCAGCCAGGGCTTGACAGCTAAGGCAGTGTGTAGAGACAAGACCACCTCTCTGCCTCCACTCAATTATTCTTGTTTCATAAGACTGTGGATCATGTCAAGTCTATTTTTATTTTTTTCCATACACTTGCACTGGTAGTGGAGGTGGTTAACCCACAGTATCTTTAAACTGATCCTTTTAGTTTTCTAAAGCAGAACTGCTCAGTGTATAGGCACAATTTTCATTCTTTATTCCTGAGTATATTACTTAGTAACATATTAATATTAACAAACAAATTGGAGGTGGAAGGATTGCATTTTAAGCAGATTATTGTGTCATTCTTGATGATCCTCTCCATTATCTATCTCACTAATCTTTGAGTTTTCTGCAAAATTTATTAAGGAGCATTTTTATATCATCTTTTAGATGACTGCTACATGTATAAAATAATATGGCTAAAAAAATTCCCCAAAGAACAGAAATGTCTAGTCTGAGATCTTTCAATCGGCTAATTTTAACCTGATCTGTGTCATCTCTGTCAATTTTAAAGTGTCCCGTGTTTTGGAGAAATCCAAATTCATTATGCTAGGACACATTGATTAGATTTGTAGTCTTGATAAAAATGGTTGTTTGGTCACAATTTTTTACACAAGCTAATCAGCAAATAGAATCCTAGATTTAAGATCTTTTAGTTAAATGAAGTTCAGTGATCTCCTGCCAGAATTGTATGGGCACAGGAAATGCATTATTAACTTGAAAATTCCCAATTTTTAATGTATTTACAAAACATAATGGTGGTTGCTCAAAAGTATGATTAGTTTCTATACAGCTTTTGCTGTATTATTATTGCTGTAAATATTTTCATGCACTATGTTAGTTTAAAATGATACCATCTTAGCACATGTTTCCTCGTGACATCCTCTGAAGGTGATAAACTCAGTCTCTGGCACTTTATTGAATGTGACTGGTGTAGTGTTTTTGTTAAAATGACACCCCTCGAAAATTACTACAGAAAAAAAAAACACCCCCAGCTACAGTTTTCAATCTAGAATAAGCATACATAACCTATTGAACTTCTTGGTCCTCTACATTTAAATTCCTTTTGTTAATTTGTATTGCTGTAGTCATGGTTATTTGAAGATATATTTAGTGCAAATTTTGCAAGGAAAGGGGATGTTTATACTAAGTTATTAGATGCAACTGGAAAAAACAGACAAGCTTTTGGACATGCAGTCCTTTCTTCAGGTTGAGTATATTTCAACTTATGCTTTATAATGCTTTGTTATTTACTCAAGTTTAATATTAATATTTTATATTCTAGTTTGTTTTCAATTTTCTTTTAACAAGGATATCTTGTTCTGTAAAATCTGTTTTACTTGTGAACCACGGTTGTGAGTATCCAGGATTTTATTTTTTGAACCAGCCAACAAAAACCTATATATATGTAGGCATGTATGAATATCTATATATATCTCAGCAAATAATTTGGTCATATGCTCAGTCTGCACAAGGTAAATAAAATCAGATCATGACATCAATACCTAGAAACAGTTTGTTTTATGCTAGAATTTAACTCCTAGTTAATTTCAATAAGATCCAAAACTGAGTTATCTTTTTTGATCTCAGGAGTTTCTGCAAAAAGATATGAACATTTATTATTTTTAGAAATGCTGGAAAATTTTTTGATGCATGAGATGATGAGCAAGCTTCTTCCAGGATGAAGTCATCCCTATTAAAATTTTTAAGTTTGTTACACATTAAGGACAGATGTTAAAGAGCAGTACAGGCTGTTATCTACCGTGAGTAGGTTTTGTGTTGTGGATTCCACAGACTGGCTTCTAGATTTTTCTTTTAGTTCTTTTTTCTTCTATGTAGATGTTTCATGAATAACATTTGCCTCCCATTCTGACCTTTCAGAAACAGCTAAGAACATCTTTGATGCGAAGACCCTGTCTGTGCATTTTTTTCCCATTTTTGCTTGTGAGAGAAGCTGCAAGTTTGAAAAGGTATTTTAGTAATGACAATTACCTTACCATATTTCCAGTACTAAATGCAGAATATTTCTTCTCAGGCAAGAGCATCTCTGGTTGCTGTTTTTATTATCGAGGCTCCACTGACCAATACAGAAATGTTTAAAAGTATGTTGCTTTATCTTTTGCTTACATTATTGTGCGGAGGATACCATAAAAGTGGTTTCAACACTTGAGGATGTCTACTAGGATTATCCTGTTACCACCCTCTGCCTTCATGGTTACATTAGCAGCAACCTAATACCTTACTTAGAGATTATCCCATCCACTACGAGATGGTATCCATTAGAATCATGCAATCTGTCTCTGTCCATAGTAGTTGTGTACTCCACTGAGTACACACTCCACCGCTTTAGACTACTGGTAAAAAACTGACAAAGAAAAAAAGATATATTTGTAAAAAGAGACCTTAAACTTTAGAAAACATAGATTTTATGTTCCTGAGAAAAGGAGGCATTTCTTACTGTATTGCCACAAGAAATGGAGAAAAATGAGAAACTTAATGATATAGACCAATAAATAATTGCTATCACATTTTCCCATCAAAATATATTTAATTGAGTTAATTGAACTACAAGGGATTAATTAAGTAAAAAAATCTCCAGTTTAATAATGGCATAAGGGCTTTATAATCATGAAGTAAAATGGTCTCATCATTACAGAAGCACATGTAAAAGCACACATTAAAGCAGTTTCATTTTCATGAAGGTCCTAAGTCCAGAAACAGGAAACACAAAAGTTTTAAATTTTAGATAGTATCTAAAAACTATGATATTTTATTGATCTTCTTCCATATGGATATAAATAAATAATACCACTGAAAAAAAAAAAAGCATATATGTGTTTGTTCTCTCAGCTATATAATGACAGAGACATGCCTTAGAAACCCATAGGAGAAATGTCCAAGGCACATGGCTGAAGAGAAAGCCCTGCAACAAATACACAGACTAAAAAATTTAGACATGATGGATAATTAAATGGTGCTAAACAACAGAATTGTAGCCAAATCTACTGTCTTTGACATGTTAAAGGGGATGTGAAACACCCGTCTGTCTGTAGAGTTCCAGGTTTGGAATGGTGATGGTTCTGAAAAAGAAAAAACATCTATGTTGGTCCTTACCTTCCTCCTCCATCTTTGAAGTCTGCATTTCTATTCAGTGCCTGTTGCAACCATCTTCAGTTTCACTATACTGCGCTCTAATTTTCTCTCCCATATCTGTGCCATCCACACAGGGAGCAGTTATAGTCAGGATGTCACACTTGGGGAGTGCAGCAGCTGTGCAGATCTACCATTTCTTTCAGCATCTGCAAGAGGCAGAGCACAGGGCATGGAGTGGCCTGCCTGTGCTGGCAAACACATCTAAGGACACAGCAGCCGCCTCAGTTCTGAGCTCGTTGTGAATCATGATGCCACTCTAAATTCCTGCATGGCTAGGGGGATTTTTCTTCATCCCCCAACACTGAGTTCCAGTTGTAGGCCATGGTTTTGCTATAAACAAGTAACCTTTACATTCCTTTTCTTCTGCAAACAATCAACAGAAATCTAAACATGTGCATAACAGAATATAGTAAGAACAGAGCTCTAAATTTAGAAGTCATGCATTTGGGATTTCAAAGCTGCTTCAAGTGCTGTTAGTACTTTTGGCAGCCCAGATTTATGTTAATTACATGAGGGTTGCTGGAGATGTCTCTTAGTGTCTGGACATTTTTGGTTGTACTCTGTCTGTCTTGGTTTCCTGCATGCCACAGTCTTCAATCGAATATCAAATTTTTGTTGCAGCACTGAAATCATAATTCCACATAAATTCTAAGGGGCTGGAGAGAGCTGTATTGCATAGCTTAGGTTTCTGCAGCAGGATGGACTCAGTATTAAAAACCATTTAACATGTGACTACTGCTGAAGGAAGGAGGCACAGCTGGCAGCTGCGTGGATGAGCAAGCACATTGAATGAGGACATTTTTCAAGCACTGGTTGGGGAGAGAGAAAAATATGCAAATAATTTCTTTGGCAGTGTTTATTTATTTATTTTGGAGCTTACCCTATTGTTTATCATCATGATAGTTTTTGACAGATCATGTGTTGTGGTTACTTTGTATTTCAGAGGCGGATGTTCTGATATTAGGGATTTTGCCCACTTCACTTATTAATAGCTAGGGATAATAAATTTCCATAACTGCACAGTTTATCATATCATATGTTATGCCTTGTCTAGGGTGAATATTTTCATCCCTGAAAAGATAGACAATAACTTACCATAATTTGTGACAGCCAGAATATCTTTGCCAGGAAATGTGATGACCAAGCTGGGCAGACCACTAGAACCATGCTATCCAAAGCCACCTGATTACTGAATGTGTTTGAATAAGAATTTGTGAATGCCCAATCAGTGCAATCATTCTTCCCCTACAACAAAATGTGGCAAATGAAAAGTCCATTGCATTTCTGTGCAAACCTTATCCTTCTTGTCCCAGGTGTTTTACTTCACTCAGTCACATATGGGATCAAGGACAACTGATCAAAGAGATGTAGCAAAAAATCTGCTTCAGTCACAACATCAGCCTTGTAATGTCCAGGCCTTGTATCAAATATTGCATATATTTATGGAAGCTTGTGCTTCCAGGAGAACTTAACAGGAGGAGGTGATGGTCTGTGCATCCTGGCCTTTTTCACACTACCATTTCCTTAAGGTCTATGGTGACAGCAGTCAACCACTGACTACGCAGAAAAGCAGTTGCACGGTGGGATTCAGGGTGGCAAAAGAGCATTGCCATGAGTCCAAAAAGGGAGGGCATTTGTGTCTAGTTAGTAGAGCTTGGTTAAAAGAAGGCATGAAAGAAAGATGGAAAAGTCTTATTTGGTTAGAAGCTGGCTGAGAGATTCTCAGTGGCTACAGAGAGAACTGAATTTTTTGGGATGCAAGGGCCAGGAGAAGGGTGGGAATGCTTGCAGTGAAAGTGAGATGGAGAGGGGGAAAAAGCAGAATTAAATGAAGAGCCAAGAGGAAAACCCTGAAGAGTTAAGGTGGTTGCTCTTGCGTGTTTTTTTTGTGTGTGTTTTTTCTTTTTGTTGTTGTTATTGTTGTTGTTTTTGGGGTTTTTTTTTGGGGGGGGGGGGGTGGTTTTTTTTTTGCTTGTTTGTTTGTGTTTTTTGTTGCATTGTGTTTTGTTTTGTGTTTTGCTCCTGCCCTTGTCTTCTTAGGGCAAACTGCTTCCGTGGCAGGGAATGCTTTGCCTGTGTATGAAATACCATCCCTCCACAGCACAGGCTCACCAGGAAAGGGGAAAGCAGACAAAATGCCCAGGACTACTTGCTGCCTCCAGGAACTGCCTACTTCACCATGTTTACAGCCAACCCTGTTACGCTGTGGGGAGTTTATACCATATCATACCTACACAAAGCGCTGCTTTCTACTGATGACATGCCTTCTTTAATTTAACCTGGCAGAACTAACTGTCTTAAAATTCTTCTGGCTGCAAAAAATACTGTCTGTGGCTGTCTGTGGCAGCTGATTGGAATATTCTCTTTACTCTTTAAGTACTACCCGGGGTATTGGAAGCAGATCTGAAAGAGCTAGTGCTAGTAACCCCAGCAAATGCCTGAAGCACAGAGTATTCATAAGCTGAAGTTGCCCTTCCGCTAGTTCATGTGCACACCTGGAAAGGGGCATATTTTCCAGCAGGGGAACTCCCATCTGCTCTGCCCTTCAGGTCCCATTTCTCTAAGGCAGCCAAGGAAATCACTTCCGAGGAATAATACATTAGCATGTGTTTTTAACCTGGAACAGATCTAGATCTGCTAGTAGGCATATTATGAAACTCATGTGTGTGTGTACGCAGTTCTCTGGATGTAATTTGTACAAGCAAAGCCATGGCTTGATTCTTCAGTTATGAGCCTTTGGTTCTCGGACTACATCTGGCCAGGATGAATTTATAGAGGTGGCTGAGGGTACTGAGCCCACCCTTTTTCATTCACACTTGTGCCTTGCACTGAGTGCCCCTGCCCTCATGGTGCCAGAGCTGGGCTGCACCCTGCCCTTCGTCTCGCTCCCTTTATAATCAGGTCTCTGTTTGCTCCATGTTTATTTGTATGAGACTTCATTCTTCAGTGATTTCCAATATGTGGTCTGGAGGCTTGCAATAATAGACGGTGCATTTATTTATACACAAAACCCTTTAAAAAACCAAGGATTAAGAACCATGCGACTAGCACCCATTAAAAGTGTAATTCAGCTACCACCCAAATAATTAATATAATTTTGTTAAAAAAAGCCCATTTCTCAACTTTTACAAAAAATTAGAGTATTTGAAAATTAGCAGTTAAGTCTACTTCCTCTCTGAATGTATCTCTTTATAAGTCAGTCTATACACCTGTCTCAGACTTGCCTCCTCCCATCTTCAGTCTGCAAAAATATGTGCAAAGGTCAGAACAACAAATTGCTAGGAGATTGCTGGAAATAGAGCGTTTAAATAGGAAATGGAGTTTTCTAATCTGTGTTTGCTCTAGTCCCCATAAGGGCAGAAGATTTTATAATGGTGAAAGCAGGAGTCAGTAGAACCTTGCCATGTGGCCTCTCTAAACAGGAGACAAGAGGGGTGAAAATAAAGTAGTTGCATAGAAATTTCAGTACAGAAATTACATGTGAATTGTGTTGCTCCTAAGCAAATTGGGCAGCATTGCCCCAGTGTGTTTGCAATGTTGAATCTCTGTCTGTGGTGCAGAGCAGGGTACCCATGTACCCATGGTGCCCATGACTCCTCCTACCTGGCTGTAGGCAGAGCTCACCCAGCTCATTCAACAAATGGCAGAAAACAAGCATAAGCACTAGCTGCTAGAGGAGAAGGATGAAATACTCCTTGACCAAGATTTTTTCCTAAACAAACAGGTGAACAATGTCAGGGGGTCTTTAATTGGTCCTTTTTGTTCTTTTTCAGAATGAGTTAATTGTTCTGGGCCAGCTGCAGATGCTGTCTTAGGGCACAGTGCTGTGGCAGACAACCAAAAGTTTTGAAAGAGATAGTGGGAAGGGATGCTTTTCTGAAAATATGCATGGAAGTGAAAAGACTAAACAGTATCTTTTTGGATATGAAATCTGACTTGAAAAAGTATTGGAATCTTGGGAAACTAAGTGTCTTAAAAGCTGCTGGAGTTGGTATGTCAGGGGAAGTGAGTAGAATAATCTCTGTAGGGACATTACAGACAAAGAGAATTACAAAGTTAATGAATTAATACTGTCAGTCTCTTGCGCCCTTAGTCCAACATTGACTTCCTCCACTACTTTGCTATGTACCTCGTCCACTATTCTGTACCATGACAAAGACTGTCACATCTTTTTAGGCAGCAGTTGCAACAAAAGATATTGAGCTTGATAAAGACTAATGGGGTCCAGTTAGTGCCTCAGGCTGTTTGAACAGCATACTGAACTATTGTCCCTGCAAACTCCAGCATTTATAATTTGTCAGGTGTGTTCCTATGCAGCTGTATTCAACATGAACAAGGGATATCTCAAACACCCTCCTGAAGAAAAAACAAATACTAAACATGCTCACCCTTAAAAGGCATTTTTGTATAAATTTTATATGTTGAATTATTATAAAATAAAGAATATCCTCAAGTAAAGCCTTTAAATTATATGTTCCTTTATTAACTGGTTTATAATATGGTAATTCTACTGCTCAAATTAATTTTGTAAACATTCTTGCAATGCTTACACAAAAGTAAGGCCATAAATGGTCACTGGGTAATTTATGAGTATGGAATATTTTAGAATGAGTAATAGTTTAGCTTCTTAAGGACTTGTGCTCACAAAATCTAATGTTACATAATTCAGCAGGTTTCACCTTTCTCTGGTGTCAATGGATGATGAGTAAGCCAAATGAAATCTACACCCTCTAACCTTGTTGAATAAACTCTACTATTAATCTTCTCATAAAATAATAGATTCTTTTCTTCCTACAGATAAGAGGAAGAGGAAAGTAAAGGAGAGAGAAGTAAAGAAAAGTTGTGTAGAAACAAAAATTAATGTTTAATTTGTCATTCAGAAACCACTAACTTAAAAACATATTATATTGTTGTTTGTGAGCATATTTTGCATCCCTAGATTGTAGTGAGATATGTTTTTATCTGTTCTCTGACAGTTTTTCTGTTTGAGCCACAGAAAATATTTTTTTCTCATTATATGACATTTATGTTATTATATTTATATTATGTTAACAGTACCGATGTTACCATTATAATGTCTTTTTTTTCCTTACACCTCTATTAAATGATATCTAACTTCAGTCTTGAGGAATTCCGTAGTTTGACCCACTGAGAGACTGTGTCATCATATTTTTACTGAGCAGTTAGAAAGACTGTTTCTTTGTTTAATGAAGGTTACTTAGACTTCATTATTAATTTGACTTCTTCATTAGGTTATGTAGCATTTAGTCAACAGAAATCTTTCACTATACTGTTTTAAGTTTTCCCCCACACCACATTGCTGTTCTTTTTTGTATGGTATGTGTGTGTTTTTGTTTGGTTGGTTTTTGGTTTTGGTTTTGGTTTTTTAGGGTTTTTTGTTTGTTTTGTGTTTTTTTTTTGTTTTTTTTTTTTTTTTTTTGTGTGTATGTGTAAAAGCTGTCTTATGGAAAAATGTATAAAGCAAGTATCTGTAAATTCATATTCAGTCGGATCAGTTATATTGCACTTCCTAATTATATATTACATCCTATCATGCATGATTAGTCTCTGGCCAGTGTCAGGTTAGAGGGCTAGTAATCATTATGGTTTTCCTGTTTATTTTTCTAAAATATGGACTCAATAACATGTCCATTCTGTGGAACATTTCAAATTCCTAGAAAAACAGCCTTAATAATCTAAGGTGTTGTTTCGTAAGTTGTTTTAAAAAATGCATATTTTCTAGAGTTAATGGTTTGAAAATGTCTAGCTTTAACAGATGCTGTATAATATCCAGGTAATAAATTTTCCATCAGCAATTGTTTCATCATCATAACACTGTCTACCTATATAATCTGGTTTTCTTCCAAACAGAGTTTTGCCTTCTTGCATTAATTCTTGGCAATTCTACCATTTCTATTTTTCAGAATTTATTTTCTTTTTCATATTATTCCAAGTATCCTTCCTAATTGGCAATTGAGTAATAGCCCAATGGGACTGTGCTTTAATTTAAAGAATCCTTCAGATGTAATTACACCAATCACATTTATGCCTAGTGCCAAAATACGAGAGGGAAGCTAACATTTTCAAGCCCTGAATGACTCATGCAAACATGAATTTTGATATTTAGGGAAAAATTATATTCAGAGATCAAAAATATAATTGCTGAGGAGAGGATGTGATTAGGAATCCTGCTTCTGGATTCAAACAAGGCATTATAACAAAGAAACATCTTGTCTGGTAGGAAATAACCTCAAATGATTAAAGTTGTGCTTTGACCAGAGCTGCTGATTGCAAGCAGACAAAGGACAGCTTAATGATGTCCTGCAATATTCTCTGTGTCTTTGTCCTAGGGTTCTTGAAAGAGGCTCAGGTGGCTAAACAAAGAGTCCAGATATATATGGAAGTCCTATGCAGGGATGTCAGATATGATATGACACCCATAGAAGAACCATACACTTCTGGAGCAACAACTGAGGACCAACCAGGATGATGGAAATCATCCAAAATGGGCCATGTTTGGACACATTTGCATTGCTGCCCTTTTGCCAGGTTGGGAAAGATGACTGGAATTAATGTGTCAATGGTATACATTAATTGTATTTTTCTTGTCTTTTAGATTTGTACTTAACATTTTGAGTTCTCTTAACTCAAAAGAGCAGACAAAAACTAGAACTGAAGATACAAAGCAGTGCATTTTGCTAAGTACCTACAGAAGTCATGTCCCAAGCATCTTAAATATGTAAAATGCTTGAAAACTTTTCATCCTAAATGCTATTTATAAAATAAGTCACTAAAATGTTAAAACACATGCTGATCAAAGACTCCCAGAAAAGAATAGTAGACTCTCATTCTTCTACTGACTCACATTTAATCTGTAATGTGGAGTAAATAATTTCATATGTTTGCAGACCCATTGACCTACTTGCAAACTCAGACTAGTTATATTTGCCACTTCTGCAGAAACCTTTTTCTGCCTATGGATGAAAGAGTCTACCCATAACAAATAGTATTTTAGCTTATGGAAAGGAATTTGAGGTAGAGAAACACTGAGTAACTTACTAAAATTTGTAGTTAAGTCTTCTAGAGACAGAGAATTTACTGTGAACACATGAAGACAATCTGTAATTTCTTTAGCAAAAATGTGCAGTGTAAGTAAACTAAAGTGAAATTAAAAATTCAGCAGTGTTTAACCTCACAACAGTCAAAAAAGTGATTTATTTTAAAGTAATATGTCTAAGATATATGCTAATTAAAGTAAGATAATAATGGGGATGTTAGTGCATCTTGAAAACTATTTTTTTTCATACTTTAACTTTTTTGCCATTGTTATGACACACCTGATGGATCTGTGACCATTAGCAAGTGCATAATGCCATGTCCCCATGCACATGGCTCTGATTCAAAAAAGGAAATAAGAAAAGTCTGAAGGACACATATTCTGAAATGAAACAGGCAATTCTCACAATATGTCCATCCATATTTTTCACATCCAAAACATTTGTACAGTTCAGAAGCCTTCATGCTTATATCCAGAGCTGTAAACTGAGACTTCAAGGTTTTTGAAATTTGGCCATCTTTACGTAGTAAGCTTCAATCATGAACATTTTAGTACTGACTTCCTGTTTCATTTAAATAGCAAAGACATATGTTATTCTCACATGGCCATTTAAGCCACCTGTTCACAAAAAAAAAAAAAAAAAGACATACACAGGTAGAATCTTCACAAACCTGTGAGTGAAATATTTTCCCTTAGTATTTAGGATTTACTTGAAAAAAGTTGTGTTCTATTCCACAAAAACCAAGATTCCTCCACTCTGTGATACTTTTGCATAAGCACTGACCTTGATCCTGAAGGTGTGCCTCAAGCAATATCTTCACTCTGTCAGGATTTTTATGCCTTGTAGTTTTTAAGGAATATTATTGAAATAGTTCCCTTTTATTATATTTCATGCATTGAGATAATATTAGAATACAGATACTACCTTGTGTCTTTGGAAAGCACTCAGAACTGCAGACTTCTAAAACATGCTGCCTTTCGTAGTTACCATAGTGTTTATCTAATTCAAATAACAAAGCTTGAAAACCTTTAATAACACCAAAATGAGAAAGAAGGGGGGGAAAAAGAACCTCTGATAAAAGGATTTTGAGTCTGCTATAATAGTACAATTCAAACCAAATTGTTTTAATTCAAGTATTTAGAATGCAGTAACACATTTCAAAACCATAATGTGTTTGTAGATAACCCAATTTCTTTATGCATAGAAATCTCAAAAGAGACATGTGAGTTTATTACTTAGTTTTGATCATTTATTTTGTATAAGTAATGACTATAACCTAAAATACAGTGTGGTTTTTTTTGAAATTTCAGTAAAATAGCTTCTATTCCATGTTTAGCACATTAAAAGACAGGCTTTTTTTTTGAAACAAATGCAGAAGGGCTTACAGTAAGTGGATTTAATTTAAGTGCAGTACAGTAGAGCCCGGATCTAGAGCAGACTGAGAGCTCCCCCCCAACATCCCTTGATGAAGCTTAAATAGGGCAATGGGATGCCTCTGGAAGAGTAGGTCTGGGGATGATCCTTTCCAACAGGGGAGAGCCCTGTCTGTGCTCTGTGTTCCACCATGCAGAAGTCTTCATATGGGTCTCTCGTGGCAGAAATCTGCAGAAAATACCTTTCCTACCAGCCTTTTAATTTTAAAAGGTGAAAACAGCAATCCTTCCCATTTTCTCTCCCTTTAAAGTCCCACAGGTTTGGATAGAATATTTTGAAAGGTTTAATTTTGTCCTGAAGTCAATCAGGAGAAAAGGAACAGTGGGGTATTTTTCTTATTTTTTCTTGGGGTAGAGATTTTTCTTCCCCACCAAAACTTTCATACATGCTCAACAGCTATGAAGCAAAGGTGAGTCTGGGAGAGGCCAGGAGGCATATAAGCCAAATGGTCTGTTAAAAAGAAAAAGATTTGGATATGGGGTAAATCCTTGGCCAGAGTATAATTAGCAGCAGAAGACAGAAGGAAGTACAGGTCTCTCTATTGGATCATGTATCTAGAAGTGAACTTTTTTCCAAGGATTTCCACACCCTACCACAAGGCTGTGTCTACCAGGTGTCTGCCTCCCAGGCTTTGTCACACAGTTGGGAGCTGAGAGGAGGAGAGAGGGAAAACTGCCTGTCACACAGAAACCTACTCTAAGGTTTTCCTGGTCCTAAAGACACCTTGGATGGTGAATTTCTTCCAAGCACAAGTCCATAAGCGTTGTGGTAATGGATGAGTAGAATTTCATTCCAGCTCCCCTGCGTCCCACTCAAAGTCTGACTGAATGGACTTAGCAAAGGAGAAAAACAATGACAATTTGAAGGAGGGGGTGGAGGGGGAGAATTGTTTCCCTGCAGCCCAAAGCTCTGATGTGTGGAAGTTATGCTGCTGTAGCAAACCACTACAGGACTCTCTGATATAGAGACTCTATGGGATGCAGAGACACAGTAACAGTCTAACTCTCTATGTAATTCTCCCAGCTTCCTCTCTGCACCCTTTAGGAACGACAAAAATTGTGCAATAAAATTCAAGGACACACAGAATTAGAGGCTTTGTCTGCAATTTGCCCCATGGCACCCTTTTTGCCTCTGGATCCTTATGCCATGAGATTTAGTATTTGGCATGAAAAGATTTAAGGTTTGGAGGGAGTTTACTTGGGCTCGTTTAACAGACATTTTTAAAGCTTTAGGCAGTAAATACAGACTCATTTGGAATGTTTATACGCCCGAAGTTTGAGAAAGGACTGTATCAACTGAAAAAAAATACATTAAAAACATTATTAAAATATGCATTTACATAAAGAGCAAGTTTGTTCCTGTCTGGGTACTTGGTTGCCTGCACATGGAAAAGACCACTATAAAGTAAACAAATGAGTATTTTAGTTAAATGATCACACTCAGAAATGTAGAAGAATAACTTGACACTAGGTACCCCCTGCAAACTTGCTCATAGCATCGCTCCTGGCTGCTTACTCTGACTTCTCCCACACTCTCACTGTGGTAGAAGGAAGTGTAGACTCCAGACATGGCTATCATAGAGCTTTCCTTCTTCATTTTTCCTAGTGACTACAACAGGCTGAGCCACAGTCTTTCACAAAAAATGGCATTGATACTCCAAGTGTAAAATATCAGAGGATAAAGAGGAAGCCCCTATACAGTTAAGCTTCTGAATGCAAACTAAAAC
Source organism: Toxostoma redivivum (assembly GCA_013397375.1). Lineage (NCBI taxonomy): Eukaryota > Metazoa > Chordata > Aves > Passeriformes > Mimidae > Toxostoma > Toxostoma redivivum. The sequence goes on from VXBI01013141.1 coordinate 495,981, forward strand.
AACATTACTGTACTTTCTGCAGAGAAATAAATGCCTAAGAACAAGTCACTTGTGCTTTTCTACCTATTGTTTTGTGAGGCTGACTTAGAGCTCCAAACAGTGCCAAGATGGACTTGAATACAGGAAGAAAGGTAGTATGTTCTCTGTGAAGATGGCTTAATTTAAGAGCTTCCTCTTCTTCAAACCACCAATTCCAATTCCTACTTCTGTTTGCCTTCTTGACACATTACAGGGCATCATAATGTTCAGCTGGTACATCTGTATGTACAACAGAGATGATTACATGGGTGCATGTCCTACAACTGAGCCTATCTGGATGGTTTGCACAGGAGCAGCTATGTCAATTTGTAATGTCAGGTCAATAATTATGGGAGCATTCCAACTCTGTACTGAGTAAGACATCTTTAATTAATGTTAAAAGTGAAGAAATCATCTTTACAGTCTACAATTTGTCCTTAGCATTCTCATATGGTAAATAACTTTATAGCTACATTTACTATTCTACCAGCCTCAACAGAATTATTCCTCACAATTCTTTGATTGCAATTGCTTTGATTATGAGACTTGCACAGCTAGGATCTAGAGAAAAATCATTAAAATAAATAAGTTATCACTCAGCTCTACTGTTCAGTCACATAAGAATATTTTCCAACAAAAAAGACTATATTTCCACTACGGTATCAACAAAGGATATTCACCATCACTCGAAGAAGCTTTTCCAACTGAAAGCAATGTTCTCCTATCTGAGAGGAGAGTACCCATCATGAAGACTGTCTTTTTTATCCATGATGGCGATCATTGTGGAGCATCAGGGAAATTCAAAACAGACCACAGTGGAAAACTACAGGAAAGTGACACTGTATGTGAGTACCTTGCACTGGAGCATACTCCAGTGTGGCACTACCAGCTAGGCATCTTCATCCTTCTGGACAGCTCTAAACAAAGCAGACCACTGTGAACATCCTGTTTCCAGCCCAGATATATTGGTGAACAGATAAATGCTCTGACAGCTAGTCTACAATCTCTGCTGGAATTACCCCTTTAGTATTTGGTCATCTGATCACCTTCAGTCTGAGAAGCTGGAAGGGGAGTTTCTGAGACCTTCCTCAGCTACTTTAAGCATATTCACACAGGCTATAACACAAAAACATATTAATTGTTTACATGATATGTCTGATTTTCCTTGAGATTACTTGGGAGTGGTTGACATGATTTGCTCCAGCATTTGACTGTCGATGTTAGTAACTTCCTGGTGGAACACACAGTTTGGGATCATAATGGTTTCCATTCTTCCCATGGGATGATGGGAAAGCCAAGAGTGAAATCAACGAGTAATTTTGTGGACATGAGTAGAAGCTAGTGTCCAAAGCATGCATCTCCATGCTGTGTGATGGAGAGTGGGAGAGAGGATTTCAGCCTAACCCTAACAGAGCCGGCACAGGCACACAACAAGTGAGTTGTGAGCAATAACTCAGATTTGAGGCTTAGTACTTGCACAGGAACCACTTCAAAACTGAAAATGGAGCCACAGAAAATGAAGGCTGTTGAGCCATCACAGGGGCCTGCCTTTCAGAGCTACTTAAAAATCCTAATAAAGTTTTGCTAAGAAAGGATGTTTACACATTCAAGGGCACTACATTTTATATGCACACTTACTGTATTTTCAAACATATAATTTGTTTTTTAGAACAATGCAGAATGTGATAATATATTTACAGAAAAAAGAGCAAAAACCTGAGATTTCTGCTTTCATCCCAGCACTACAGGTATATTTATATATTGGGCTTTTTTGGGGGGTGTACTTTTTAATTTTTAAAATTTGTATTAAATGCAGAAGCATATTTTAATTAAATTATAGCAATAAAAGCAGAAAAACTCCACAAGAAAATATATAATTCTTTGATATTAAATGAATGCATTATATTTCCTGCTTTTCTGCTACAGTCCAAGTATAAAACTGTTTGATCGCTAATAAAATACAATAACCATTCTACTCATGAGATTAGCCTGAGAAATCACTTGCTGTTATGGGCCAAGTTACTCTGTTAATCCATACACATGGGATTAACAGCAATTATATCCTTTGGGAAATCATGCAGCTTTCTAAATATATTTCTAGTTTTCTTCAGAAGTACTGGTAGGAAAACAAGAAGTGAACGGAATATAGAGAGTGATTTCCCATGGTCTTTGAAAATCAATTCATCTAATTGTATTACATTTACATAACTCCTAGGCCTTTTGCTTAAAAAGTGGGCTTCTTTTAATCCATCTGTCATACTTTATTCTACGACAGGATAGAAATCACAATGTTCTTCAGAGAGTTAATCATTAAAGACTATGAATTGCAATTTTATTCACAAAAGGGCACAGGCACTGGCACAAACACACATTATATCATCTTATCACACTATCTGCTACACACTTAACAGCCTTTGATCTTATCTAATAATAGATATATTGCTGAAATAATCACCATTTAAATATATTAGGTTGTTTGACATAGGTACTACACACAAGGAAAATCAATAATGATTATACAATCACCACATACAATGTAAACTGCATACCACAAATGTCTTTACAGGGTTAGATAACATCACAGAAATCCTAATGAATGTCAATAGCCATTAGTTTTTAGAAGCAGCACTTGAACTTTTGGGATTTTTTTACAGTAACTAGTCCAACCTTAGGTGCAAGACTTTAAAACAAATGAAGATCAAAGAAAGAATGACAAGTAGATTTAACAAATACATCTCTGGGACTGGTCAATATTTGCTGCTCTTTTGAAAAACTAGTAAATTTATATTCATCTCCCATAGTAAGTGAAATCTATGCAAGCAAGATTTCCCAGAACCTTCAGGTGAAAGCATTATTTTTACTTTTTTTTTTGCAATGATAACTGAGCTAAGAACCACCACCTGTTAACTCTCACAATCTGAAGGTGGGTCTTAAGAGGTAAGGTCAGTATACGGAATTCCTTAGCAAGACTTTATTCCACAACATAAAGTTCAACCAAACAAAATTACAACCATTGTACAACCACTATTAAAAGTGTTCAAAATCAGAGTTTGTGAATAATGCTTTCATAATCTCAGCCTCTCTGGAATTGACACTCTAATATTCTAGTTTTACTTCCTGAAGCTACATTCCTGTATAACTTTAGCCTGTGTCTCTTTGGCAGGATTAAATATTGAACTGAAATATGATATCTGGATTTGAAAGGTGCAAAATTTAATCCTTTTGTATGAAAACGGCAGTGGTCATTAGAGAAATAGACAAGTTCTTGTCAGAAGTTGAAAATTAAAAAGGTTTTGGTTATTTTAGATTAGTAAGAACACAAGGACTTTCAGCAAAAGGTGCAGAATCCACCTTTAATCAAAGATGAGAGCAGTTTTATCTCTACACAAAATCAATTAGCAGTTCTTGGTACTTTCCAGATGTAAAAGAAAGTGCCCAATATAATTACACCGACATAAAGGTCCTGCTGCTATCCTCACCAATAAGATATAGAAAAGATTTTGTAGATAAGCAGGCTTTGAAAACAGTTGCAGAGCTGTAAAGCAATTTTGTCTCAATTAACTGCTATTTTAAACAACATTCAGAAGGTAAGATAGTGTTTATTTTGCATCTCCAAGGCTTTGAGTCAAACAATTTTCAAATCTCAATTTATAAATAAACATCAAAAGACGATTTAAAAATTTTCTCAAAAATATAACCCACTCATTCATGTCTTCTTATAAAATTAAAAGATTTTGGATGTACAGAACTAACAGTTTATAACCCTTATCTTCTATCCACTCTAACATGGCTGTCAAATTTACTGTTTAAGCTTTTCTTTGTAATCACACTATTACGCACTTCATCACCTTCCCCACCCCCATCATTCGATCTAATGGTTTTAAAGGGAAAGGAAATTACTTGTCTTCACTGCCAGCACTTGACACTTTTATGGGTCATTTGTAATGAAGCTATTCTTCGGTTTTAATGGAGACCTTGATTTGGACCAGTGTGAATAATTGTCAAAAGGTGATTAATTAAATAATCACCACCACCCTGTAAAATGGATCAACATATTACATTACACTGATCCAAAAGTTATTTTATTCCTGCATTAGACTTCAAATTCTATGCATTTAAACAAGCCTTAAACTGGGCAATATAATTTACTACACATTAATTATACATATCATGTGGCTAAAGTATGGAAAAGTGTTTTACACCTTTTTTAAATCTGCAAAATATGCTGCCAAAGCTTACTACAATGAAAGATCCTTTAGGCAAATAATATTCTTGATTGACAAAACACACACACAGAGATATATATAAAGTATAATGTTCTCTACATAAATGTAACATTGAGAAACATCCATGTGTTTTAGAAACACACAGTTTTAGGCGAAACATATATTTAAAAAAAAACCCACACAACTTTACATTTAGTTACATCTGGACAAGAGACAAGCACATGGTTAATAGCCTGTACAGGAGATGGAGAGATATGTACTGTTAAATTGTGAAATATTATTTTTCAGTTTACACAGTCCTGTGCAGGTTCAAGTACTGCTAACTCTTTCAAGCAATAAACTTTGTTAGAGCTATGGCTTTTGTTATAGGTTATTGCCTTCGGTTCCTTCTAGACAGCTGAAATAGTATTAGCAACATTTATAACTTACTAACAGTCTACATAAATGAAATGTCAGGATTCTGAATCCCAGTTTTTGAGACTAAATAAGATAAGACAGGATAGTGTATTTGTTGCTGAAACTTCACAGAAGAAGCTAAGCTTAAAGGTATTGCTGTTTAAGGTATGAAGAAGCACCAAGCAAAGTGCATGTATAAATAGTCATTATGGGAAACTGGAGAGAGGAAGAATTTTTTTGAGCACATTTTTGCACTTGTTCCAGTGTCTACAAAATACTTCAACAGACTGACAAGAGAGTCACATTTCAGGAAACATTAAATAGGACCAACATGTTAAATGATGATAGAAAAGGCAATAGTTCACAGAAATATGTGTGTGTCTGCTGTACACAAAAGGCAAATAGCTGTTTTGAACTGTGAAGAGTATTTAAAGGTTTAGTGTACACCTTGGATTCCTGCTGCCTACATAAGTACAGAGACCTAAATCCACTGCATACTGGGACTAACTGATCAAAGCAGTAGTTAAATCTATCCATGGAAAATCTAAGTAGTCTTTGGAGGCAACTCTTTGAATGCAGATTAGTGATTTCATTGAAGTAGTCAATCAACTGTTTTTTTTCTGGTTGTTAAAATGTCACTGAGTGAACAGAGTAGATAAAAAAAATGATGAGCAAAAAATAGTATTTCAACTTGAACAAACTTGCTATTTGTAGACTGGATCACATGAATCTGCTTCAGTCAAGATCATTTCAGAGGTAGCTACAGGAATGAATCCCACAAAGGGACTAAGTTTAATCATCCAATCCCAGACTGTATTGATTTTGGAACTACTTGCAATGACTATATAAATAAGCCATTTCTTTGCAACTGTATCTGGAGTCGGTCATGAACCCAAAACCTTCACAACCTGGTCCAAAGTGAATTATGCCCTGCAGAAATAAATTAATAAAACTAACACAGCTAGGCTTCTCTACCAACTTATTTTCACGTTTCAAGAGCTTAAAAATATAAAATCAATAATCATTTAGTCATAAGGGTAAATGAAGCGACATAACATCAAAGTATACCCTTTAGCCATTCAAGTCATTCTAGGTAATTTATCTCATCAAAAGGCACTGGTAATAATCCTTTCCACTCAGAGACAAGCCGCCACACAGCTGCTGTATTATCCTAGAGTAAACAAGTTTGGAGAAAATATTAAAAATCAATATCTGTTTCCTTCTATCAGGCCAGATGGCATCCATCATAAATCTGCCTTTGTAAAGAGTTCTTTAGATTTACCAGCTAGAGTGTGAAAGACAACTGAATTAACAATATAAAACTAAGGCCAGTTTAATAGGAATTGACAGCTAGATTTCCTTAAACTTATAATATTGAGGCAACTGAACAATTTGCTAAAATTCAACCGACATGGAAAACAATCGAGTACATTAATATGCTGTTTAAAGGAAGCTTTGACTAATGTTAGACACTCTGAACAGTTAACATTAACTTCACAGAATCCATAATGGCACAAACATGAAAGACTGAATTGTCATTTTTTGCATTCCTGTGGTTCTCATGCCACAAAACACAGCAATCACCTCTCCTTTGAGGGTCTGCCACACAGTCTTATTGCTGTCAGGCAGTACTTACAAAAAGTTTTGAAAGAGGAATCCTATTACAACATCCTGAACACAATAGTTGCAATTCTCAATCAGATTTTCTACTAGCTGTTTAAAATACTGCTGCATTGAAAAACAAATCTGCAAGTTCATCTCCATCCTTTACATACAGCTTTAATATTGATTGCACCACAAAGAAGGCAACCCCTCCCTTGAAAGTTCAGCACAAACTAGTGCCTCAAAGTGAAAAAGACTGCTGTAAAGACTGTAATATTTCATGTTTTATATCCTGCCAAGGGATTTTTTATAAGAATTGTAGAAATAAGATATGAGGTGTCCTTTTGTAAACCTGCAGAATGGGGCGTGTCATGCTGGAGAGGGCTCTTAAACATTTCTACTTTGTACTGTACCAGTTCCCTATTGCTGACATGTGGACTCCTCTGCTCAGTCAGCCCCTTTCATCCTCCCCTGCTGTTTTTACTTAAACAATCTTCTATTCCTTGGATGTATCCAGGACGTGGGACTTCTAACCCTAGACTTCAAATTTGAAAGACTCGAGAAAAACCCACCCTGTCAGTGTTCAAGGTGACATCACTGCATGTGGCTTTTGGAGGGATTTGAGAATCTGTCTTCAAACAGAAACATTGCTGCAAGCTTACTTTGCAGTGTGGCTAATCACCACACCATGATACAGTTTGATGCCAACTCAATTTCAAGGTTTGAAGCCAGGGGAATCTAAGTCTCTTCTGGTTCACACATGACACAGATATTTATTTGCTGAAGGGGCTTCAATTAGTCACTGACTGTAGTATAACTTGTGACACTATATTTCAAATTTCATCAGAAACATATGCTTTTTAATCAATCCATCATTTATTCTCAGTCATCTGTATTTTCCCAAAGTAGATGCACATTAATTTCTCTGGGCTGAAGAATGACTCAGATTTCACAACAGTACACTTCCTTATGCCTATATAGCCCCAGAGTGCAATAATTTACAGTCTTGCCAAATCTGTGGCCAGGAGCAGATGAATTATTTGTTGAGCTTTTTGCAATTCTGTGTTTGGTATTAGCTAATTGATAATTTCCATATTTCCAGTTCATTTACACAAAATCATAAACAACAGGTGATAAGGCAACATATCTTCTCTCAAGAATACCTGAGAGAAGGCATAGCCCATACAAATCTTTCCAGTCTTAGGGAGAATGAATGGGTGAATACATGGGGTACTGAGAGAAGGGTTTGCAAATCGAAAACTGACAGGTGCCTGGGGTTAAGGGCATCTCTGTTTCATAAGGAATGGGGAAAGCTGCTGGGATATATACTGGCTTGCTCCTCGGTCTCTGGCAGTGCTCCCCGGCTTCTGTTTCTTTTCTTAGGTACAGCAAATGTGATGGGCAGAATGCTCATTTGACTGGTTGCCCAGAGGAGCCACTGGCTCTCCTAGAGCAGCTTTGATAGAACTGTGGTAAATTCTTCATTTTAAACAAGTCAAAAGCATGAACCTTTATTTCAAAATAAAATGCAGGGGTTCTGTGTCACACAAAGTACCATACAGCACAAACGCCAGTGGTCCTGTTTGCCACAAAACTACCTGCTGGCAGAACAAGCAACTATCCAACCTTTAGTCTCAGCTGTGTATGACACAGCTTAACTTATTTGCAGGAGCCCACGGCTGGCTATCAAGTAAGCAGTCATCTAGAGATATGAGACTTGGAGGGCTTCCAGCTTTCAGGATTCTTCTCTTACTCCCATGCTAGCTTCTCTCCTTCTCATGAAGATTTCCCCTTCCCTCTGCTCACTGATCACTGGGTTCAGAGCACCAGTGACTTTGTAGTGAAATTTGCTAGCATAATAAGTTTAGTTAGTAGTTGAGCTGGAGGGCAAAGAGAGTCTTGTGATATGATAACATTTTCCTATGAAATTGCACCTACAAAGAGAGCTGGGACAGAAGTGCAAAGCTGTGGGAGGAGGGAATAAGTTTGAAGATGCACCCAAAGAAAGCTAAAGAAAAAAACCCCAACAACAAACTGGTCCTCTGAAAAAGCCTGAGTAGAGATTGGCAAGATGAGTTAGATGTTTAGCACAGATATAGATATGTTTCTGGGAACAGGATCTGGGTATCAGATGACTGGAAAGATCTACTTACTCTATAGCATCCAGGTGATTTGAGGCAGTGTTTCTCATGCATTTCCAGGCTCTCCTTTTCAAATTTGTATCAGTATTCTAATTCACATAAAAGGATAGAGAATGAAGGACTGATTGTGCCAGAAAAGTCATTAGATTTAAGTTATTTTCCCTTCCCGCAGATCTTCCATGAGATAAGATGGTTACATTGAAGGTAATTATATAATATATGATCATTTAAATAATAAAGATGGTGAGACAAACACGTCAGTTATTTTCCCTTAAAAACTGTAATCATTATATGTAGCTATATTTGTCAATGCTAAAGGCAAAGGAGTCAAGTTTTTATTAAGCAGTTTTATAATTACTCTGCCTATTTTTTCTTCAAGTAAAGTTATTATTGATGTTATCATCCATAAAAACCTGATGTTAGACAAATAAAGGTAATTATTTCTTATGTATTGTCAGTATTAAACAATTTATTAAGTCAAGTAGAAAGATTAGGCAAAATTTCTTCTAAAATACAATGGCTGAAATAATATTCTTTAGCATTTTTATATATTTTGACTTGGTTAGTAGCACTACTAACTCACATGGTCACAGTAGATATCATCACTTTAAAAATTTTCTAGTGGCACAGTCTACAGGGCCTGAAGTCTTGCCTTAATATAGCAACTTAAAAATGACTAGTCAGGCTTCAAATGACTCCTGTAAAAAACCCAACATATTGCTTGCTTTTGGAGCTAAGTTGAAGAGGTTTGAACAGAGGCTGCAATATTTGGCAGAAATTAAAGATCTTTCTAGAAAATAGTAAGTAATCTACTGTAAGGGGATTACAACTACCCCATCTCATATTTACAGTTGAGAACCTTTGACATTTTGTTTCATTTTGTTTGATATGGATTGAACTAAAAGTACTGACTTCACATGGACTTCAGAAAGTGAAGACATAGTCATCCAAGTTTCATAGGAGAAAGATACACACACTCCAGCCTTTTATATATGAAGGAGGTGGCAGATGATTTAACCTGAACTTTTTATAATCCTGCACAAAACTACTATGGACAGATGATCAAATTCTCAGAAAGGAAAAACACTTCTGCTTAACGAGGAACTGGAGATGAATTGACAACATTGGCCCAATGGCCCAATAACAAAAAGGCTGCTAATGGGCTGAAAACTCAGCATCACACAAGTTTACTTTCATCACTGAGGTTGGATACCTCTGCTGCAGTTTGCCATTCATAGGAATGATGTCGAATCCTGATGCAGTCACACTCTGTGCTCTCTGTGGCCAGTGGAAAAAGACAGGCATCTCCAGAGTCATAGAGAAAAGCATTTAAAATAGGACAGGTAAACTGCTCTTAAGGAACACTTACTTCTCTCCACTGATTGTAAAAGCAGTCTAAAGTAAAGACCTCAAATGTAAATATAAAATTTGAATTGTCTAAAACTTCATCAGAATCTCATCATGGGATATTCAGCCTAGAGATCAGCTATATGTCTTTGCCACATCTAAGCCTAATCACATCTAAGCTTAATCAAGCTGAATTTTATCCCCATAGATAAAACCTCAGCTAATGCTAAAATTCATAAGGAAGATATTTTCTGAGTTGTCTTCTTATGTAGAAGCCTGTAAAAGAATGTCATTATATAAAAAATAACAATCTTTATAATCACAAATATTTGTTTATACAAGCTGACAGTATTAAGCATGGGACTTGCTTGGACACTAGGGACCAAAATTTTACCAGAACCCTTTATTTCTCAGTAGACAAACCTGACCAAAACTGCCATCAAGAAGATGTCTTGTCAGCCTGAGACTCCCACTGCATGTTCAAGTGATGTGATTGATACATTGAGGAAGGCATAGTCTGGAGCAGTTAGTTAATAAATTGTATAGAAAGAGTCTTTGTCATGGCAGAAAGACTTTAGAATTTAACTCTTCCAGAATGATTGCATTTAAATCCATGTTAAGCTTATGTGCTTCTATGGGAAAACAAAACAAAACAAAAAACAAAAACAGCAACCCCAACCCAAAATTCTGAACTCCAGCCCTTAATTGGACATTGTTGCACATAAAGAGAGTTTATGGTCATTTTTTTACTGTGTTTTCACTTTGTTGGGAAGTTAGTAATTTATCACATGCTTACCTCTAATTTGTTGAAATACAAATCTAGAATGGCTTTGTATAAACTGCACATGTTCAGTTTCTAGAGATCAAGAGTAATCGTCTCTGCTTCTTTAGCATTTGTGCAAAAATATTTCCAAACTTTAAGGATAGGCTGATATTTAGATACATAAATAATATAAAAATTAACCTTAAAGAATCTCCTGTTTATTGTGCAATGCCCTCAGTTTCAATTAAACTAAATTTTGTGAAAAAACATCACCTATTGCAATCTACCCGCATTATTCAGTCAGTGAACTAATCAAAAGCCAAATTAATTTAGGGCTAAAAACAGGCACACATTTATTGTTGCAAGGAAATATTAAGTACCTATTCCTAGATAACACCAGGCAATTTTAACACCAGCTCCCTTGATACAAGCACTTTTTACAGCTCCTACAATCCAAGATTTCTTAATTTGTTCACCTTAGAGCATACTAAAACCATGGTTAATAATTTAACAGAAAAGTTTAAATTCAATTCATGCATGCAGAAAAAAAAAGCATATATATGGCACAATCCTAATTTTCAAATGGAAAATAAAAAATTCATATGAACCCATAGGAGGAACTGAACTTTGCTATTTTTAGAACTTTTTTTAATGAGCATGAACTCTTGTTCTTTTGATAAGTATAATGAAAAATTGAACATTCTTGATTTCCACTTGTGGTGATTTTTTCATATTAGACATTTATTTACACAAATTACTGGTCTTAAATTGAATTATATTCCTGCAACACCTCTGATCATTGAATACTTTTAATCTTTAATAGAAATAGAACAGCTTTCCATTTATACAGCATACCTATATTATGAAATCGGGACAGTAAAACAATATTATTTTCAGATGACAGAAAAAATTAAATGACAGCTGCTTAATATAAAAATCTAATCAATAACCATACTATATGTGAACAGATTAATATTCTTTATTGAAGCATACCTTTTAAATATTCACTTTTTAACTTGTCAGATACATAGGCTACACCCTCTCAAAAAGATATGAAATTTCGTTTTAGCATAGATATTTATAAAAATCTTATGTTTGCTTATTTTATTGTTTTAGTTGGGATTTCTACCTCGTATATGGGAACTCCCTCCTTTGCTATTTACAGCACATCCAGTGGTGTTGGAACCGGACTGAGTGAACCTCTGAAATCTGAAGAGCATTCAGCAATCTGAAACAGTCTGAAAGTTTATGTATTCCATTGCAGAACTAAATAAACAGTGTATATCCTCTCTTTGAAACACAGGAAACAAAAACTTTAGCAATAAATTTGATCACCCCATAACATGCCAAACCCTTAGAGAGGAATGAGTAAATTATACAACACAGTAAATCTAAAAATGCTCTGGTTGAAGCCTGACAGCTTCAACATATAAAAAGATAGTTGGTCCTTAAATGTTCCGAGCTTTTTCTACTTTTCATGATGATTAACATATCAGCCAGGCTCAGCAAGGGCCTCTCAGACACAGGAATATACTGGATAAAGTGTTTGGGCTGTGACTGGAAGTTAGGCAATTAATGTATCCTAGGATTTAAAGCTATTCTTATGTTGCTGAGGAGAGGAGTTTCATTTGACAGTCCTAGCACAGAAGCCAGTAGGGATGTTGGTGTAACAGAATTTTTTTCCTGGTAGTCCATTCTTTCTATGTTTTTGGAAATTTGCTGTTCTACTCCATTCTTTCAGCTTCTCCTACAGTGACTATCTGCTTTTTTTTTCTCCTACTTTTACATTTGTAGCTCATTTTGATTTATCTGCAACATCTGAAGTAAGTGCCAAGATAATTAGAGTAAATTAATTTCTGGCTGAAGTTATTTTACCTGGATTTGACCTGCATCTAGCAATATGGGCTTTTTAGCAGAAAATCACAGGCACCTGCATTCCAAAATAAATATTTCCTGTTGTTCTATATTATTAGTTAGCTAATATTTTGGTAATGGACATTTGAGCTTCAGAGTTAAAAAATATGATGATATCCTAATGAACTTTGTAAATATCTTTCAGAACTCTACCACAGGGCTTATGGTAATTGAAAAATGCAGAATATTCATAGCACTGGTCCAAAAACACTTTAAACTTGTCAGGTTTAGGAATTTATCAACTCTGGATTTTATGAAAGTAAGTAGCAATTTTTTTTTCAAGAGATCCGTCTTAAAAACACACTTGGTATTGTTTTGAAGCTCTATACACAAACAAGTTGGTTCAAGGAGTGACACATACGTAGTTTGCATAGTTCAGAGAGCCGTTAAAATAAATAGCTGTGATTCCAGATTCTAAAAGTTAGTTAGTAGCTGCTTAAATATTTATAAACATAGTTAAATGTTTGATAAAATTAGTCAAAATCTTTTGGAAATATGTTCTTAAAATGAGAAAATGTTGCTCATTCAGTTGAATGAATGAGTGAGTTTATTAAGACAAGACTATTCATATTGCATACTAATCAATTTTGTATTTTACAAGTCCCAAAAATAGATTAAGAAAGACACTATAAATTTTGCCAGTTATGTTCTTAAGAGTCCTTGTTCATATTATTTTAAGTAAACAAACCATTAATATTTGTGTTATAGCACACCTGATAAAAGAACTGAGCTAATTTCACCTCAAATGATTCAGAAGAATGCAATAGTAATAATTGCTAGTCTAGAGAATTGCATTAAGAGACAGACTACAGAAGACAATCTGTTTTGTTTATCTGGTAAAAAATGGAGTGACTGTGCTTCTGTATTGTATGTGTAGCTGAAAATATTTCAGATGGAAGAGTCCTTCATCTAGCTTGAGAAAGTATGACAGGGTCTTTCAGCTGGAGGTTAAAGAGAAATAAATTCAGATAAAGTGAATATTTTTAATGGTGAGGACCTGTTTTATCAACACAACTTGTTGACTCTAGTGATGGCTTCTGCATTGCTTGAAGTTTTAAAGGTTGGTGACTGTATAAAAGACATGTTCTGATTAAATTATAATACGTGAAATTCATGCAGGAAACCTTTAGTAGAAATCTCAGGCTTCTGTTATTCAGAAAAGCCAAAAGAGACTGCTATAATGGCATACCCTGATCTTTAAATCCCCTTCTTTTTTTTTTTGCTGAGATTCAGGTTTGATTTGGTGCAAGGAATGATGAGGTCTGCAGGTCTAGAGGGGTATACAGGATCCTAGATGATTGTGTATAAACCCAAAAAATTTGAACAACAAGAACACATGGTTTTCTAGCTTGGATTCTAGCAAAAAAGTGAAGAGTAGCATGCCCATCTTTAAGACAGTTTGTAAGGAAATTTTGTTGCAGAATGTGTTGCCAACCTTTGAGCAGGAGTTCTTGCACTCTAAAGAGATGACAAGCAATAATTTTGGAATCTTATATGTATGCCAGGAATTTTTTCTTACTTTGCTGTATTTGGACAATGGCGTATTCTGAACAATATATTTAGACATTGCCTGCAGCAGTTTCACCACAAGACTAATCCATTTTTCCAGTGTCTTAGGACCTGGCAACACCTAGCATGAACATTCTGTACCATGACTGCTGAGTTATAGATGATGAGTCTGCATTATCCATTATCTTTTCTGGCAAACTCAGGATCACAGCTGCTTATCTGTTTTAGGATAACATCCTGAAAGCTGTTATTTAGAAATCTGGTGCTGATCATTTGCTATTACTAGAGAAAATAATGCTCACAGGGACAAAAGACACCTAAATCACCTCACTTCAAGGAAGAAAATACAGGAAATTATATGTAGCATTATTTAGAATAATAAATGTATCACAGCACTTTGAGGCACTGACTGTCCCATTAGCCCTAGGAATGACAGCAGAATGTGCAGCCAGGATTCCTACCTCCCAGGGCTCTGGGATGCTCCCTGCAAGTATTTAAATGAATCTTAATCAGGAGGAAGATGAGCAAAATCACAGTGTGGACTGTCAAAAATGTGCAGTATACTAGGTTCTGGGTGCCTGGAGTGCCCCTGAACTCAAAGCTCCTGGGGACAACTTTGGGACCACAGGCACTGAGTAATGATAGCACATGTGGTGCTTCTCTTGATTTCTAAGTGAGTAGAATAACTGGTATCCTATAACTGGCTTATTCAATGTACCTGAAGGACTGCACCTTGTGGAAGAGTGACCCACATTGCAGCAGTTCATAGAGAATTCTGCCCATGCGGTGGACTCATATTGGAAAACTTCATGGAGGGCTGTCTCCTGTGTCAGGGACCCCACACAGGAGCAGGGGAAGGACTCCCCTCCCTGAGCAGCAGTAGAAACAATGTGTGAAGAACTCAGCATAACCCCCATTCCTATATTTCTGCACTATGGGGAGGGGAGAGATAGGGCTTGGGAGGGAAGGAGAGGTGGGAGGAAGGTATTTTTAAGATTTATTTAATTTCTCATTACCATGAAGAATCATGGTAGCAAGTTCAATTAATATCCCCAATTCAAGTCTGTTTTGCCTGCAATGGTGTGTGATCTCTCCCAAACTTTATTTCAATTCATGAGCCCTTTGTAACATTTTCTCTCCACTGTCCAGTTACAGTGCTGAGTGATGGAATTACTTTGGTGGGTATCTGGCATTCAGCCAGGGTCAGCCCACTACATTTTCCTTCTAAAATGCATTTATACCATAAGTGTGAGTTTTTTTCTGGGACATCAGGCTCTGCTTCGCTGCCACTTGCTGCCACTTGCTCCAAATTCCCTGGATTTGCACGTGACACCCCAGCAATGGGGCACTGACGGAATCTGAAAATCCTGTTGGTGATGGCTGAAAACTGTCTTCAGTTTTGCCCCAGAGAGATACAGCCAAATTTAAGGGCACTCTGTTGGGATGAACATAACAAATACTTTCTGGTACATTGAGCAGAGAGTCAATGAAGGGAGGATTGAGTTGATTCTTCCCAAGAGCCAGATATAGGTGGGTATCTTACCTTCTCTCCCATGTGTCTTTGTAATGTTATGAAACTTTTCAAGTCTGTTGGTTTGACTTGTATAAGTAGCATTATAATTATTATACACTTAGACATTTTGTGCAGCACTTTACTAAGTCATATGAGCAATGCTAAAGAGACAGTAATCTATTGTCTATCTTTGCTGAAACATATTATTTATTGTTTGTTAACAGCATGCTGTCAGGCAATTGTTCAAAAACTTATAAAGAGTGAAGTAAAAAAAAATCTCAAATAGTTGAATAAAATTTTTCCTTTGTCCTAGGTTCTGTTGTCATGATCAAAGAAAACTTTTAATCAAATAAATATTTTAATTTATCTTTGCAAAAGTTATTATTATCTGGTTGCCATTATGTTGCATAACTTTTCTGTCTAACCTGATTTACTTGTAGTTTAAGCAACTTTTGAATCTGTCATTGCCAGATTCATGCTTGATGAAATACAGGCATATCAGCTTGTTGATGCACTAGTTCAGGCAGTTAGAAAAACGGGGTAGATATTTTGGACAAGAGCTTAGACACACCAATATTAAATTTCTTCAGAACTCTAAGATAAAAATGATAGAAATCATCATAATGATATTCAGTTTACTTTAGAGTTTTCCATTTTGTCGCTTGTCTGTGTTGCCTTGTATCCACTTCACAAGAATAGATCTGGCATACATAGCTCCTATCAATTAAAAAAATTGCAGTTAAATATGTGGATGTCTAAACAATGTCCATTTTCCTTTTATAAGGAGTGATAAACTAGGACGAGCACTAGGACAATGAATACAATTCTGATATGCTTAAAATATTTAATATTCAGCTGTTATTTGTCTAAGTTATTGTTTTAAAATTAAGAATTTATGTTTTACCAGTTTTAGTTGATATTTTAAAAACCAGCTAGATGGTATTTGGGCTTGATCAAATAGGATTGGTTGAACTGAGCTTTTTTGTGTGTGGGATAATCTGGCTTTCTTTTCTCTTGAATACTCCACTGTTGGATAACTCCTGTACAGCTGTAAAGTACTCATTGGAGAATAGAAAATTCTCATGTGATGTTGGAGATTTTAGTAACTGTATTTAGTGACTGTATTTTCTAGTGTACTCTTATCATGTGAAGATGAATTGGAAAAAGAGAACTGAGGAGGCACTAGCAAAGCAGACTAGTGTGGCTGAAATTAGGGTCACTCATAATTTATGAGTGATATGGATGCAACTTGGCAATGCATGTTGGATACTGTCATGGTCAGTCAGGCCTTGTTATGTATTCAGAGTTATGTATTCATATTGATGCTTATATCAGAGCAAACCACAAGCTTTCACTAAACTCAGTGGTTATTGTTCAATATTTACTGTGTTGTTGGCAGGCAAATTGAAACTGGAGATCACTGGCAAGTGTGGCAAAATATATAGCAAGTTTTTCTGTTCTTTCTCAGTATTTCTCAAAATCACTCAAAATAGTTTTCCCAGACCTTCCTCATTTGAAAGAAATTTGTGTGCCCAGAAATTCTAGTTTGTGGCAAAAAAATATTACTTTTGCTGATCAGTATTTGAGGAAGCCTTTCAAAACATCTATTACTTTTTCTGAGTGGCTGAGGTTTTGAATGCTAGCACTGTCTGTGTTCTCAGCTGAGATGCAGCAACTTCCCAGATTCTGACATCTGTAACCAGTAGTTTAATATTTGCAGCAGTAGTCAAATAGCATTTGGTATGAGTACAAGAGTACAAAGCACAAAGCAAAGTGGAGCACCACAAGTGACACGGTATTACGAGCAGAAAAAACATATTGGAATAAGGGGACCAGGTCATAATAAAAAAATCTAATCACTTTCCTGTTGCAGCATGCCATGGAGGTGCTTAAATTCCCTCTCTGAGTTACTCCAAACACATAGTTCACAACTTTAATTTCAATGGCAACTTAGGCTATCCAAAGCTGTAATTTCCTTCTTCCTGTTCTTGACTAGAGTTTCTGTTCTCATGCTATGCTTCTCTGCCAACACAAGGCTTATGGAGCCCATGGTGAAATGGACTGAGAAATTTCTCTGTCTGCTGGTTTTGTTTTGTTTTATTTTTTTTCTTTCGTTTTCTAGCTGCATTTATAAATGAACCTCTCTTGGTATCCTCTGGGCAATCCTAACAAATTGAATTATAGAATGGTTTGGTTTGGAAGGGATATTAAAGACCATCTAGTTCCAACTCCCTGCCATGGGCAAGAACACCTTCCTCTAGACCACATTGCTCAGAGCTCCATCCATCTTGGCCTTGAAAACTTAAAGGGATGGGACACCCATGGCTTCTCTTGGCAACCTGTTCCAGTATCCCACTACTCTCAGAGTGAAGAATTTTTTTCTAATACCTAATCTAAATATACACTCCTTCAGCTTCTAAGCCATTCCACCCTATCCCTCTACTGCATGTCCTTGTGAAAAGTCCCTCTGCCACCTTTCTGTAGGCCCCCTGTGGGTACTGGAAGGTGCTCTGAGGTCTGCCCAGAGTTTTCTCTTTTCAAGGCTGAACAGCCCCAAGGCTCTCAGTCTGTCTTCACAGGAGACATGTGTCTCTCAGACCCTGTGATCAGTTTAGTGTCCCTCCTCTGGGCTCCTTACAACAAGTTCATGTGTTTCTTATGTTGGGGGCCCCAGAGCTGGACACAGTACTCCAGGTGGAGTTTCACAAGGCAGAGTGGAGGGGCAGAATCACCTCCCTCACCCTTCTGTCTGCATTTCTTTTGATGCAGCCCAGGATACACTTGGTTTTCTGGGGTGCAAGTATACAGTGCTGAGACATACTGAGCTTCATTTTGACCTACACCCCCAAGTACTTTTCCCTAGGGCTTTTCTCAATCCATTCTCCACCCAGACTGTACTTGTGCTTGGGAGTCCTTCAGCAGACATTGGGACAGGCTTACCTCGGCACAGGAATGCCTAGGAACACTATATCCTGGTGTGCAGACCCGGCCACCAACACTTAGGAATTATGTCAATCTCAATTCTATGTCCACCTGGTATTGCAGTACACCCCATGATAGCAGTGCAAAGTCCTGAAAGTAGTTCTAATGAGCACTCTTTAATTCCACCTTTCCAAGCACTTTTCTCTCTCCTTTCCACTCTTACACTGGGTGGTGTAGCTTGGGTCAGAGATATCTCTGTGGTGTCACTGCAGAACACTCGTATCCCACATGGAAAATTCCTTAGAGAGAAAGCCTATTCACTTAGACTGCTTTGTAAGAGTTACTTTTGGGTAAAATCTCCTAAGCAGATTTTGATAAGTCAACTCTAGGAACTATGTAGGCACTATGTCAACCCAGCTAGGAAAAAGTAAATCCATTGATTTAAAGGGGAATTAGCCTGAACCGCTTGCAAGACTAAGTGCTCTTTAATGTCAATAACAGTTGCAAAATTGAGTTCTAAATTTAAAAATGTGCAACAGCTGTCTTAATGAGACAATTTCTTGATCTTTTCAGTTCGGATTGAGAGTTCTAGGAAGTAAACAGCAAATAGAGCTTGTAGATAATAATCTGCTAAAATGTTTTATCAATGGAAAACCCATTTTTTTCCTCCTTGAACTGAATTTTTTTATACTCTAGGATATACCAGCCTGATACCAAAAGTACAGATACTCAATCTTCTGAATAAAATACTAGTCACTGTCCTAGTTGATGAACTGGAGTAGAGGCAGATGACAGAAGGTTCCAATCACCTGCTCTTGGCATCTTTTTCTTCCTCCAAATCTGGCTGCAGGATGAGCAAGACACTTGTGGAATCCTCTTTTTTATTTTGGTGTCCTGATTCAACATGTATTTTTTTCTTCTAGACAATGTAACATTTTGCACATGCTGAGTTTTCCATGTTATATCCAGCTTTGGTGTCAGAATGTCTGTCATATCAAAAAAAAAGAGCATTTCTGTTGTAGCATCTGTCACTACAGTGATCATTTAGGTTGGAACTGATATGGAGGAGTCAAATGCTTTATATAATATTGTAAAAATTCATGAACTAGTGATCCTAATTGCAACCTTAGCTTCAGCTACCCATGTTCAACTCAGAAATCTCAGCACAGGCCAGAAAATTGAAACTGTAAGAAACCGCTCAAACTTAATAGGTACAAATTAGTAACACAGAACCACTGATTTACTAGTTTCAGTCTCACTTATGTGTCCTTCCATACTCCTGACTTAAAAACACATTCAACATGGTTAGAAGTACCTTTCTGCTTGTGGAATTCAGGTAGCAACAATATTTACTGAAAATTCAGTAGTAATATTCACTGAAAATTCACTACTGATGTAGTGAAATAAAATCTCAGACGAAGAAAATAAAAGTGAAATAAAAAACACCAAATTAAAAAAAAAATCTGAATTTTTCAGAATATTGAAAAAAATTGCTTCTTTATGCTTCTCATAGCAGACAGGAGCTGGTATAGGAAATTAAATGGCATTTTATTGATTTTAGACTTTCGTTTCAAACAGAATCATTGATATTATATTGATACTCTCATGTGTAACTACTGTTTAATGCCATGATCCTATTTATTAAATGTACTTGCCACAATAAGGCATTTTAAAGGGGAAAAAAAAAGATAATTTATCTAAGTGAGGAAAGGTAAGCCAAAACCTGTGCAATTACATTATTCACCTTTTGATCTTTAAAAGCCTTATTTTCTAAGGAGAAAGTGTGGGTGCTGTTTAGCTTTCCTTGAGCTAAGATCAAACCGTGGAAAGCAATGCAAACAATAGAATGGGTGGTTTACACAGCAGTAGAATTTTGTCAATGAACTGAAGCTTAGTGTTATTAAAAAATAATTAAGCACTTGAAGCATGGTCTTTTACACTTGCTAATTTTGGTGACTGTTTACATGCTACTGTTTGTTAAATGGCAAAGTTTATTGATTTGGAAAAATTCAGTACCACATTGTATTTTTTTATTCAGTCTGTGTTCCTACATGCAGTTCAGCATTTTTAAATGTCAACTGCAAAGTATTATTGATCTGTAATTAAAAGTGCAGAGAAAAATTAACATAGTAGAAGTTTATGGTCATTAGTACAAGTACTGTTAGCCAATTATTTAGCTTGCTTTAACATCTTTTTTTTCCCAGTTATTGACATACAGTACAATACTTACCTGCACATTTTTATTTTGTTAAAAAGACAAGTTGAATAGCTGCTGCGCAGTGGCCCTTTATAGATTTTTTTAAATCAGAACTTTGTGAAATTATCTAAAAATCATTTATCTGAAAGGTTTTCTTAAATGAAAGAATATTAACAGAAAAAATAGCAAGTGTGCACTCACCATCTGGAAACATTTGCTGTCTGAAATCAGAAATTGCTTTTCCCATATGAATAGAGATAAAAAGGGGATTGGACTTTTTTCCCCTAGCTTGAGACATAGATACATTGATGAAGTACATAATATGTAGCTTTTTTTCCCCCCCTCTAATAATACTTTTTCCTTCCTTAGATACAACACGTCCTTTGAAAATCATCTAGCACAGTTTGTTTTGTTTCTGGTTCACTTCAAGATCAGGTGAATAATAGCTGGAAGTTACTGGCAGCTCTTCAAGTGACTTGAGCAAAAGGCCTTCCATGTCCATATCCATGTCCAGTTTCCAATAATTATTACAAATTGGTGATCTTTCTGCCTCCTCAACAGAGGGGCTGACTTGAAGAGAGGGCCTGCTAGGCTGAAGGAAGGAAGAGTTTCCATTAGCTGTTGCTATCCTGCTGTCTGCTATATGAGCAGATGAGAGATGGGCTCCCAAGCCCATGCCTTGGGTCCTCCTATAAATATTAATTTATTAGTATCCCCACTTGCTGTACAGTGCCAACTCATTGATGTTTAAGAATGATTTGGAATATATGTAGACACTTGAAATGTTGTCTGCTGATTTTTGTTGGTTTGGGGTTTTTTTACAGATATGTATAATATAATTTTGAGATACTGGTACAACCCATTTTATAAGCCTTTTAATTAGAGAAAGGACAATGCTGACCTCCAAATCAGTTCATCAAACTGCACTTCCTGGAAATGCCTGCTGGCTCCATGTCTCTCCCATGCAGCAGTTTCCCTGGTGAGACTGTGTGGTCCACCATGTTTCTGAGTATCTTTCCACTACCAACACTGTAGGACCCAACAGAAAGGTTATATGTTTCAGAAAATCACCTTAAAGAGTACAGTCTAGCTGCTGAATCTGCCCATAGAAGGGGCTGCAGGCTTCCTGAATGTAAGTTCCTCTTCACAGGAGGTAGCAGGCCAGCACAGAAAACACAGTTTAGAACCACTCAACTGTATTATGAAACTGCTAAATAAATAAATAAATAAGAATTTCCATTTGTGCTGACCTTGCATTCTATTCTCGCTGCTTTGGCTTTTTTTTTGTTTTTGGGTTTTTTTTTTGTTTTTGTTTTTGTTTTCTAATGGTGTCTGGTTTACAGCAGATACCAGGTAAAATATTCCAGCAGTAAAATATAAAGCCCTTTAATTTTGCAAGACCTGCATGAGGAGCCTTATGAAAGTTTTGACATAGGAGTCAGAATTGACTTTGATAAACAGTCTTTTTCTCTATTGTTGACAATGTGTAATGCTTCTGCTGATACCTTACCTGAACATAAGTTGTTATATAAATACTGAGTTTTCACTTCTAGAGAAAAATAAGTGCCTCACTGCCTTAGTTACAAATTGTCAAGGAAATTGTAAGGAATTAAAATGAAAGTTTTGAAAACTGGAGTTAAAAATTTACTGAAAAATAAGTTAACAAAGAAATATGTTTTAAACAACTACTATGTTAAAGCCATGACTGCTATAGCATGTTATCACACATGTTAGTGGTGAGGAGAGAGACACGTACAATGTGTTTCCATTCAAAAATTCAAAGCTGCCTCAACTTCACTTTTAAAATCTGCAACATGACAACATGGCAATACTTTTATGGGGTAAACAGGTGCTAGCAAGATAATTCTATCTTTGCAAAATATCCTAAGGCTGTTTTCTTCCTCCCCATTACTTTTGGAAGGAATGCAAATGGTTTTTCTTTTTTTTTTAGAGACCATTTCACTGAAAACAGAAGAGTCCCTTCAGGTTTGAAGAATTCAAAGATCAGCTAATAGTAAGGTCATGTAATCATTCATGGGACATGTCTATTTCTTGTTTTGTTCTACCATTTTCATGCAAGGGTTTTCTGTAGTGGATTATTTTACAAAAAAATGAGTAGTATTCTATGGTGTTTATTGCACAACACTTTTTGTTCTTTTTATCCATTGCAATTGTTGCCATAACCTATATGAGTGTGATATTTAGTTCATTAAGCTAAATAAAAATATAGAAATTTTGACAATTAAAGGTACTAAAACCAAAACCCAAACCAACCCCCAGACTTGTTGGTATGATCAAGCAACAATTATATAGTGGATTATAAATTTCTAAAACTTTTAAGATCCCAAATTTTAAATAAATATTTGGCTGAAAAAGGAAGTCAGCACATTTGTATGTAATGACAACATGAACGTTTATGTTTTCTTTACTGGTAGCTATAGAAAAGCATTAGAAAAATATTTTGAAAATTCTTATTTTGAAAGTTCAGCTGTGAAAAAAAAACTTGTGCAATTTATGAAGTGTGAAATTATTTTAGGGAATTGTAGGGACTTATTCATCTGGGAATCAGAGCCCTGTTTTTTGGTTCTAGTGTAGAATCAGCTAAAATGAAAAAAAAGCTTGTCTTTCCTTGTGAAGTTAAATTAATCTTTTTTAAATATTGTTTTTTTAAATATATATATTTAAATATAGACTTTTTTTTAAAAAATAGAGAGTTTATCTTTCTTGATGAAAGCACAAAGAACAGAAGTTCAGTTTCATTAAAGTGAAGGTAGTGGTTGTTTGTTTTTCACTGTTGGCAATATTGAAAGCAGCAGTGCAATTTCTGTGATAGCATAACACCAAATCTTCTCTTGTTTGATGATTGGAAATTTAACTGGTAGTTGGTTCTGTGTGAAAGTCAGAGAAATCAGGGCTGTGAAATTTTCACACAAATTTTGTTTTTGTTCAGAGTAAATATTTCCTCTGATGCACATAGTAAGTATAATGTACAACATGTGCACCAAGGATGAATACAGACTAGAGGGATCAGGAGAGATTCCTGATCCACAACATGCAATACTGCAGATCTTTCATGCTTAGCTTAAATCAACACAATTTCTGGAACTGTCGTCTTCTCTCTGAACAATTCAATGGCACTACTGTATGAGACAGGACTGAAAAATAAACTTGGAGTAGAAACACTGCCCAAAACAGGTTAATCAACATATCCCAGTTCCTGGGCTGAAACATCCCTTTAGGACAGCAGGACTCCTACATATAGGAAGTGCCTTGCCCTATACACTTTTAAAGTTTTGTAAAGAAAGCTTACTTCTTCAGTAGCCTCAGATGGTGAGGAAGCATTTTTCCTTTAATTTCTTTTTTTAAATCTCTTTGCTGATTTGTTGTTTCAGCTGTGAAGTGTGGTAATATGGTGCTTTGTTTCTCTTTCCAACTCATCAGTGTGTAACACACAGCTTTTTATCAATATATTTAAATATTGGAAATATTGTAAAATAGTACTAAAATGTGACATGGTAATATTTTTTAGGGCTTCATATTCAGAGGCATTTTTCCAGCTTCTAAACCATGAGAAAAGTAACATTAGGTGGTACAGCATGCACAATAAATTACTTCTCCAAAACCCGGAAGTGTCTAAATATTTCTTTACATTCACAATACATTAACTGTACAACATGAATATACAGCAGTTTATTTCAAATCACATTATATTCTGTTTTATTTCTTTGAATG
This sequence comes from Toxostoma redivivum, assembly GCA_013397375.1. Lineage (NCBI taxonomy): Eukaryota > Metazoa > Chordata > Aves > Passeriformes > Mimidae > Toxostoma > Toxostoma redivivum. The sequence continues at coordinate 520,261 of VXBI01013141.1, forward strand.
GCATTAAAAAAAAAATCTCAACAGTGCAATGTTAGAGGCTTTTGTAGAGCCTTTTGAACAGTACTCTGTTACTTTGGTAAAATACACACACTTGCACATACACATACACAAAGAAAATATCATCATAAGCATTTCCACTGTAATAGTAACCTTTCCATAGACTTTCCAACTTGTCTGGTCTTCCTTGAAGGTCGATTGGGTTTTCAACTCTGTTATCTGCTAGGTGTTTGATGGAGTGGTCCAGATAACAGGAGAGAGCAAAGGAAAAAGAATTTTTTGAAGATCAAAAGTGTCTGTTCATTTTGTTATCTGACCCTATCTGTTGTCATAGTAACAAGTTTCTTTTAAACTCTGCCATCAGATGATTTGTCTCTATCTGCTATGAATTCTACTTTGACTGAGTAGCTGCTGGTAAGGTATAAAGTGGGTACCATGTCTTCCAGTTTCCTACTGCAATATTAAGAAGTTAAAGACAGAAGATGAATTCTATTTTCCTATTGGATTGTTCAAGATTCCCTTTTTCAGAAATATTGAACTGTCATCCTAATTTGAACAAATAGATAATACTTCCAAAATAGTCACACAGTAGTCTCAGTTCTAGGACTGATAGGATAGAAATTAAAATCCAGGCCCGAATACCGAGAAGAAGAGTGCAATTCCTGTTTAAGGCTACAGAGCCTGAAGTTACTCATTAAATGCCCATTGACTCCTCACAAAAGCAGGAGCAGGTTGTGAATGGTTTAGTCACAAAGGGGTCCAGAAGAACTGTATTCTATGCATAATGGCAGGTCACTTTAGTAGTTCCTATTTGCATGGACTATTAATTCTCCCTTCCCTAGGGTGACTTAATCATCAATCAGCATATGGAAGGAGAATACAAGATTATAGAACTTGAACTGAGTCATCATACCTGCTTATCTGCCACTGCAGAAATCACAACATATTGCTCCTTTCAAAAATAGGACAAATCGATCAGATCCACCTAAAAATTACATGTCTTTCCCCCCCCACAAATGTCCTCTGCCAAAAGTCACTTCCAGAATCTCATTACTATCATCAACAGACAACCCTTCACCACCTTATTTTTCTCAGGTTCTCTGCCAAGTTATTTCAGTCTCCTCTTGTAAGATGGGCTCTGAAGCCAAAGCAGAGATTTGTGTAATTAGAAATGATACCTATTAATTAGTTATTAATAATGGTTAGTTAAATATAAGTATATTAAAGTATTTTAAATAACAACAAGATACAAATATTTTAGAAAACTCTGATGGCATAGCCAGGCACAATGTATAAGGACTTTATATACATATGAGAACAATGGGACCATCAAACAAAAAAGATGTGAGAAGTTGCAGGTGAGCAACATAACAAACAATAACAGCTGAAGGACAAACAACAAGCATGTGGACTAGCTGAAGACAACCCCTTACGAGAGGGGGGTAAATAGCATTAGAAATAGAGAAAAGCAAGGGAAGTTATAGAAGAAAGGAAACTAGTCCATTTGTACTGCCAAGAATAATTGGCAAAAGTGAGAAATTTTTTGGTTGTGCTATAAACACATGGTAAGTGAAAGAAGATTTTTAGAACCTCAGGTTGATTACTATACACAGAGTAATTCCTTGAGCTAGATATGCCTTTGAGTTGGGCTTTCTGACAGCAGTGGATCCAGCTAAGCTGAAGGACAACCTGTGACTAAGTGACTATATTGACTGTTGCCAGGCAGCATAAGCATTCCCAAATATAGAACAGACCATTACCAAATAAGATTACCAAAAGTGCTAGCTGATTGGAATAGCCAGTGACTTTTTTCAATCACTAGATGTGATGATCTAGACAACTAACAATTTTATTTTCTTTTCAACTAACAGGAAATTTGTAATGAGAAATGAGTGCTCTGAGAGGGTTTACAATACTCACAGAGAATCTACATGGGAAACTTTCCAGAGAAGCTTTTCTTCATTTGCTAAGAATAGATTCTAAGTGGTTAAGTGATAGGCTTTCCTAAGATGTATGCACCCATGTATTCTGAGTGTCAGAAGTTAAGGGGAGGATTTGAACTTGACTTCTATTAAAGTTAGAAAGGATTTCACATCTGTATTTATGTGATGGCTGTTCAGTCAATATTAATCTGGGTGCCTGATTGTACTTTGATAATTTATTAAAATTATCAGTTTGATAGCCTTGCTCCTGGAATTATGGTGTTTCATTGAATATTTGCTCTCTAGAAGTACAATCTAGCAATGCTCTTCTGTAAGAGAGATACTCGTAGCTTTGGTGTAGGTGTCTGTTGTGTTTGAAGAGCAGTCTGATTTTTAGGCTGTCTGAAGGTCCCACCTGGTCTTGTCATACATGTCACAGGCTTTCTGAAATGACCTTGAGCTACATTATTTGCCTGACATCAGCCACATGACCGGGTGACCTGGGCAGCTGCAATGTGCAATGGCAGCTGTAAAGTGTCCTCTGCCACTAGCTGCTATAGGTAGGCATGCAGCTAGGAGTGTCCTGAGTGGCAGTGGAAACCCAAATTTTCCTGTGATTTACCTAAGGCCTTGTTGTCACCATGGGAAGGTGAGATCGAGTTCTAACATTTGTTCAGATGCTGAAGGTATAGTGGAGAAACACTTTGTAGGATGAAGGAGAAACACCTATACCTGACCACTCATGCCTCCAATTTTCTACTTCATCAGCATAATTATTGCTGGCAGATAAAGTTTCGACTTAAAGCTTTAGGACTGTGGATCTCAATTCTGCAAATACTTATACATATGTTTAACTTTAGGAATGCAGATAGTTCCATTGTGGTTTATGAAACTAGCCATGTGCTTGGAGTTATGCATGCGCATAAATGTCAGGATTGCTGCCCAAGGACATAATTTACCAATAATCTGCAGGAAAAAGAAATGTCTTCTATGGAGGGCAGCTATTTCTTTCAGAAATGCCTACATGGGATATTGTTTTTACAATCACTTTCAGACTAGTTACTTTCTAAAAATCCTGGTTCATGGGATTTTCTTTTGAGTGCTTTATGGATATATCTTCCTTTTTATTGAGGTATTTTCTGGCGAGAATTTTAAAGTAGTTTTCAAAAGCTAGGCAGGCCCAGCTTCTTCTCTTTAGAGCAGGCACGGGTGGGCTTGGTTCCTTTAGATCTGCAAACTGGGGAATCTACAGGCAGGTCAGATCTCAGGAGAGGAGTTTGTCATATGGAAATGTTTAACGGTCCAGCTTACATTCTGTATAGTCTCTCTTTTATCTTTTCAGGGTTTGAACATGATCCTTTCAAAGCCAGATAACCCAGAAAAATCCTCACGACTGCTTTGCTCACTCCCTGATTCCTATAATCACAGTCCAGGAGGAATAGGTTACTATGACAATATCATTGCAATTGTTTTGTAAAGTGCTTTTAAATTTTTTCAAGTCTCGTGCTTAAGTCCTTTTCTGCTCTGCAAAATAATACTTTCTGCCATTTTACTTATGCTACAGCCAAGAAACAAAAGAACCAGAAAAGTATTTTGCTACATGAACAACTATTGCCTCTCAATATTTACATAAGTGGAGGAGCACAGTCAGATAAACTCATTAGAAAACCTCTTCAGCTACATGTCCAGCTATATGCTGCTGAAATACCTTTAGACAGTTTTTGTTTGTTCCCATATGTCTAATGTAACATAAGGATCATATTTATGTGTTCCTTTGTTATACTGATACAACCATCATCAGGGACTACAGACACTGATCATGTCTTCCAGTTGATTTGTGCTTTTAAAAACATTATGCTCATTAGCAATAGTCATAAGGTAGATGAAAGAGAACCATCAGGCAAAAAAATACTATCAGTTGGGACCAAAATGTATTAGGTCTATCATATATGTAGTTCCTTCTCATATTTTTTAAATTATGGTAATGTTGTATTTGAGAATTAAAATTATGGGTAAAATAATGCAATTTAATGTTTTGATTTTTGAATTTTTTTTTTATCCTTATGTTCATAAGGCCATAGGGATAAATTGTTGTAAGGTTGTAAATGTCTTAGGATGTCAAAGCATGGTAAGTTACAAGGTTAGACCAGATTTCTCAGCGTTTTATCCACTCTAATGTTGAAATCCTCCATAGATGGAAATGGATTGGCCTCTCTTGACAGATTATGTTGCAGTGCTTGATTATCATAATGTCCCAAAAGCCTCATCAAATTTGTGCAAAACTCTGAGATCAAGATTTTTCTCCCTCAATTACACAGTGAGATTGTTAGCCTGGGTCTGCTTTAGGTACTTATGTGAGGGTGTAAGTCCTAATATGAAAAGAGGCACCAGTACTTTGAAGTAAGTGGAGCCTCTGCCATGCTTGAAATTATGAATCTTCTTGATGCCTTGCTATCTCAGGATCTAATCCTGAATGGTAGAGTTACATGGTGCATGGAAGCATTTTTCAGATATTGGCTATAGTAACAATTTTTTTTTAGCATTTCACTCATGAAAGTGGCTGCTTTACTAGAGTTACTACAACTTTCTCAGCTCAAGGCAAAATTTCAGGTTGAAAGGTGTGGTCATGCATTAACATTAGATTGATATAAAGAGAGAATATGCTTATCTGCAAGTAAAAAACAGACTGGGCATAAATAACTTGCAATATCATGTGTATTTTTGAAAGTATTTTGTGAATAGCTGTTCTCCATTAAGAAATGCTGCTGAGAAGCCAGTGGAGTGTTACCCTGGCAAAATATTGTTGTTTCTACCGCTAAATATATGCTGTTCAGAGCTCAGAATGGGACTAAGTAGTATGAGCCTTGTTTCTACCTTGAGTGTAATCAAGCCAAAGTGATGTTCTAAATTTGGCTCACAGTTAAGACACATATACTTGTGATTGATTACAGGATGCATAAAATGCAATTTTAAAAATGTAAGAGTACAAGAAGGGTTTGGAAACAGTACAACATAGTTCATATTATTAGATAAATCTGAAATGATCATAAAGCCTTTGAAAAAGGATGGTAGAATAGAAAAGTGTGTCTAAAGTCAAACAGATCAGGTACAATATTATATTGGATTGTATATTATAATATTAAGATTATAATGAAGACTGAACTCCAACAGCAGAGAGTGGTTGTAACACCTACATAGACCTCAACATCACTGATGAAGAAGCAGACAGAAAGAGAAAGTTGGTGACCAACCTTCCTCTGTCAGCAGAATACTTTTGGAAAGAGTCACTGGCCCTCAAATAACATGTCTTCCTCGATCTCTTTTCAGGCAATAAGTACATTATCAGGATGATAAAAAATTCTCTATCCTCTATCCTTTTTTTCATCTTTTGCACTTTTGTTTTATATCATCAAGCAACACAGGAACTTTCCAGAAATGCTACTTTTGCTGTAGCACCACAGAAAACTGGTGCCAAGCTTGGCCAGCTACCTGCTAAGGATAAAAGGAAATGGAAACCACCATTTGTACCATGACCAAATAACTTGTAAGGTAAGCAAGGATACTGAAATCTGGTTATCTGGGACAGGGAGATCAAGGCATGTGGGAAAAAGGGCCGGAAACATATGGGGTGCAGAGACCACATGGGGAGTGGGAGAGCTGGCAGGACAGCTGGTCCCCAGATGATACTGAGATCAAATGACTGAGTACTTCAGCATGGCTTAAATAGTTAAGAAGTGTGGAGATGGAACTCTCCCTCATACACAAGAATGTGTGTGTATTGCTGCTCTAATTAAGTCTCTTTCCCTGAACATCAGAAGAAACCAAAGTCACCGAGATGGTTTCCCTGTAAAGTTCAGGACTTCCTCAACCAACCTGTAAAAGTCCCTGAGATGTCCTAATCCTAAGAGAAACCATGCAGTTTACAGGCTATGAACCTGTAGTTCATATTGAACTTACTCAGCCCAGCAAAAGAAGTTTATCCATTGTACCTGTTGTATCACTGAAGACACAAAATGGTGTGGACTTTATTGCACCCTAGTGTTCCAGAGACTTTCCAAAAGCTGTGCACTAATTACCAATACTGCTGCTACTTCATTTCTCTTGTTCTATTTGTGTCCTTTGTTTGTGATGTTCACCGTGAGTATGATTATTCTTATATGCTTACATATACAATAATCACATATTTATTATAATATAGAGGCAATAGAGAAGGTACTTGTGAGTGACTGTGTTTCAGTCCATGGTGTCTTACAGAGTTTATTCCTTTTAATAAAAACTGCTGCAGCTTGTTTAGGCTGAAATATTGCCTGGGTCTGGTTGTACTTTTCAAGGACAAACTAATTCAGGAGTTCTGAAGACAAAATCCCAGTACATGAGACAGGAATATCACTTTCCTCCTCTTCCTAGTACAGTGTTTTAAGATCTGTTGTTAATATTTGTGGTAACGAGAAAAATTCCTGTATCAAATATATTCAGTGAAATAGAAAAAGCAAAGCGATATTGCTGATAAGGGAAAACAAGAGATCATCAAGCTGGAGATTTGCCTCTCAAACATATAATAGATGAACTTTTTTTCTCTCTTAAACTTAATAATATTAGTGAATTAGATTTATGGGCATTGTAGTTGCTGGAAATAGGCATTTCAGAAATATTTGAAATCACACTGTAAGCTAGGAGCCCCTCTAAACATCTTCAGACTGTGAAATTAAGACCCACAGGGAAAGCAGCTTTCCCAAGATCACATGGCAACCTAGAGAAAACTGGAGATAGGTCACAAGACATCTGGACTGCTTTGTCAGGAGCCTGTCCACTGGTTCATGCTGTTTCCTCCAGGAAGCCTTTCTCATGCAAATCTTACGCCCCATATCCAGGCCTGTGTTGGTTAAGTGCATCTGAACAGGCATCACGTTTGCACATACCCAAGCCTACCCTTTCTCCCCATCAGCCTTTCTCGCTGTCCAAGAAGAAAAGTTCAATGCAAGGCCATAATTCACACCCTTCCAAGTGTCAGGAAAGTACTCCCAGTAACTTAGCTATGGATAGAGACTATGCATAGAAAATTTCATGTGAAAAACAGATCAGAAAATTAGATATCACCAGAGAAGGACTTGAAAAGAAAACAGTTGGATAAATGCAAGTATGAGAGTCTCTGTCTTACCATTACTCTAACTGCTATAAAAATATTGCCGATGGGGCAATGAGATCAGTCTGGTCACAGCTGTCATTGTCTTTAAAAGCTAGACAGTAAAGCATGTTTGTTTTTTATCTTTCTGTGTTTGTTTTTAAAAAACTCACTCTAAATCGTACCCTTGAAATGAGAGCAATGGATGTACATTCTTACCTGAAGAGAAAACTGAATCTGAAATAAGAGGATTATGAATAAACCATTTTTATTCCATTATTTTTAGCCTCATCAAAGAAGATGATTTCATACTCTTAACAACATTCACTCTTGTATCTTCACATCACAGTTCATAACACCCAGGTGACTAGTCTTTGCAGGAAGATTTCACATGCTATCCTGTTACAGCCTATTTATTTGCCCTCTGGAAAGCATGTTCTCAGTTGGCGGGATTCAACTCCCCCAGGAGAAGATGTGCCTGGCCAACTGACACAGGCAGGGCTTAGTCTGCAGGGAGGGTTGAATTTCCTTAGCATGACAATGGGCAGGGTTTTATTGGTGCAGACGGTTTGTGTCAAGCATGTGAACATATGTTCCTGAGGTCTGCAGGAGGAGCAGTTACAGACCTCTTAATACCCATCCTGGGTTTTATGTAGGCCTGCTCCTCCAGCTCAGGAATGAGTCACTATGGCGCTGAGTTTACCAGGGCTGCCTACTCCAGAGAACAAATGCATAACCTCGCTTATCATGCACTGAAGTGTTTGACACTAGCTTCATACCTCATGGTTTAATATTTCTGATTTACTTTGAGTTTAAAATTTAAAATAATGTGCCCTGAAACCCTCTAAATTCAGAAAAGAAAAACGTGTACAAGTTGTCAGAACAATATGTGGGTCCAATTACTTCTACTGACTTCAGCCTTAACAGATCTCTAGGCCAAATTCAATAAAATATCTGAACATCTGAAAACAAAATATCAAACATTAGGTACCAGTTTTCTTGGTTAAAATTAAAGCAAGATTCTCAAATAACTAGACAGACTTCTCAGGCTGGATGAAAGTTGAAAATATAGAGAAACCATGTGTCTGAAATCCTGTCCAGTTCAGCTCTAAAGGTCACAGAGAGCATCATCTACTTAGGATTGGCAGCCCAAAATGGCCTGAATGACCAAAGCTGGGATTCGTTTCACTGAACTTCTTTATCTAAAAGTAGAAGAGACATCTAAGTCTAAGCTAGTAATTCTGGGCTACCCTTGTGGTTAACAGAAAGGAACAGACACTGTCAGAGGACTATCTCCTGCTCAGAGAAATATTTGAAAATAGACCAGGTGAATTACACTCAATAGGTGTTTCTTACTGTTTTGTTATTCCCTTTCTAGGAGCAAAAATCAATTGCCTCGGCTAAACCAGTGGATTTGGGAAGACTTGGTCACACATGCTTCAGTGTACGTGTTGCTGAAGGCAGAGGTTCAAAGAACAAGAGGTTTTTGTCTAATGAATTTAACCCTAGGAAATGGAAGAATGATAATTTATTTCCCTTTAGGTTCAGAGACAAGATATTGCTCATGATTTAAATCTGTAACATCTAGAACAAAATAACAGCAGTCAGTGAAGGATGGAAGACCAAGTTTGTAGTCCCTCAGAAAATGGTTACTCTGACTTTTGAATATTCAGATGAAGTGGACAAGGAGAAAAAACGTGCCAGATTTATGACTGTCCTGCACTATGTGTGACATGTCAGCCTCATTTTATCACTATGTTGCCTTTTCACACCTTACCATCAGGAACCTTCAGTCATGGAAATAACTTTGGGCTTGTGAGATTCCTGACACAAAGAAGCTGTTCTCACATAAAATTTCTGATCACAGGTGTAATATTCCCAGGGCTGAGAATTTGGGAAATTTAATTTAAGAATAATAAAAGAAAAAGCTTAAATAACCCCAAAACTTTGGAAGCATTCAATGACATTGTGATTAAAGTTGAATGAATCTTCAAAAAGACATACAGCAGAGATGTATGATTGGAGGTTTGTTGCAATGATTTTGTGTAATTCAAAGGGAATGTCTACTTCTGTTGAAGAATATAAGAATTTGGCAATAGACTTTTTGAGAAGTGTATCAAAAGTTTTGTTTTAGAGTAGACATAATAAGGCCATTAACAAAAATAAGGTATTGACTTCCATTGTCCTTTTTCACAACTTAATTTTAGAATTACTTTATTGAAATAAAGCCCCTGATTTTGAGTATCATTTCTTTAAAACAGCTTTTTGTCTTGCACTCCAAATACCTTCAAAAAGTATATATAAGGCTGTCATGAGAGAGTTAACAAAAGCTCAAAATTTAAAGATGTAGGAGAGAGATGGGATTTAGGTGGCATTTGATTACTGTAGCATTTTCCTACAGATGAATGGAATTTTCTGAGATGAGGATAAATATTCTTGAATTTTTCTGAAAGGTGTTTGAATTATTTATATTTTCCATGAAAATAAAGGGTTGTGCAATGAGGGCAAAATAGTTTTATCAGCCTTGAAATAATGCAAGCTAATACAGCTTATTTCTAGCTAATTGGAAGCAACAAACTTGTTAAAAATATTTCTGTGTATAGAGTGTGGCAGTTATTAGAATAGTTCTTTTCTCAGACCTTCACTGCTAATGATTAGTACTGGTGATTTGACAATATCATTAAGAGAGAATGTTTTTTATGACACCTGAATGTCTAGAAAATCTGGTCCCTGCACACTTGCTGGGACTAAGTGAGATTTCTCATTAAATCCACTAGGACATATTAAACATATACCCAGTATAAAATGTTTGCAATTTAATGTGTGACTATAGCAATAAGGAGACCTTTTTGTTTTTATTGTTAGCTTAAGATATTAAATAATAACTATATTAGTAAAATAAAATAGATTTTTTTAAAAGACAAAACTAACAAATATTGTTGCCAGGCAGCTATCAATATAATTTTGTAGCATTTGAAAAACTGTCTAAGTATTTTCTGGTTTGTCCCTTTTTCATAGCATCCTAATACCATTTTGGCAAGTTTGATATTTCATTTGAAGGGAAAATAATAAAGTGTTTTCTTTGTATTGATTGAAGAAATATAGTGCTTATTTTTTGCTTGGTTTTCTAGTACTTATTCAATAGGTTAAAGGGCAATACCATCTGTTTCCTAACAGGACATTTTGTGTAAGATTTGCAAGTCCTACAGGTACCTTTAAGCATGGGTAAATATGCACTCATGGTTTCAGCTGGATAGTTTTTCACCACCAAAGGATGATTATGTTGTGTGCCTTGAGACATAGGCTATAATATATTTCCTGTCCCTTTATTGCATTTTGGAATCATAAACAATGACTGTTTGGCTCAAAGCCATTTATTCAGCCCAAAAAGACATTATTTGCACAACAAAAATCAATAAAAATGTTACTAGGTCTGGCTGGATACTTTGCTTAACTGTGATATTTGTCTGTCACTGATGGCATGCCATCTCTCGTAGGAGACTGGGGCCAAAACAGAGCTATTGATCCAGTCATCTGTGATGGATACTGGCATTTGGAACGGCCTGCTGCAGAGAATCTCGATTAAAAAAATATTTCTATGTTTTGCCTGCAGCAGAGTCAAGATAACCTGAATGAGGAGATTTTCTCTTCTATATTGGGTTTCTCCTCTTGTGGTTGTTAAATGCTCTAGACCAAAGTTCATTATTGAAAGAATTAAGTCAATCTATGTTTAGCCAAAGGCTTTGACATCATATCAAGCTCTCCTGATTTAGACACAAGGTAGTTGTCCTTTTCATCACCTTAAAAGCATAGGGGAAGCGTTTTATACACACCAGTGATAGAAGTGATATGCTGGGGTGTGCTTACACTTTTTTCTATTGTAAAACATCAAATTATGTCTAAGAAAAACAAGACAAAAACTGATTCTCACACAATGTTATATAAACACTGACCTATCCTTTGAGGCACTGAGTACTCTCTGCTCTTGCTTTATCAAAAGTTAAAGATACTTAACACTTAGAAACTCCCAGAGTTTAGCTCTAGGTTATCTAATTAGGAAACATCCCTGTAGCTACTTAAGACAATAAATAGCAGATGAAATAAAACAATGTTTTAGGCTACCATAACTGAATAGTATTTTAAAAGGCTTCTGACATTTTAAAATACATTTTTGTATTTTAAAATCAATCCTCTTTCACCAAATTAACTGATTTTAAGAAATATAATATTGTATAGTAGAAAGAAGAGACTAAAACAGCCTCTTAAATCAGTCTCTGAGAAATATCTTCAAAGTGAAGGACTTCAGATTCCTCTCATTGAGTTAGATTAGATTTAAGGAATTTACATGGGGTGAATGGTGAAACACTGGCACAGGTTGACCAGAGAGATGGTAGATGCTCCAGCCCCAGAAACATTCAAGGTCAGATTGGACAGGGCTTCAAACTACCTGATCTATGGAAGGTGTTCCTGCTCCCTTCAAAGGAGTTGGACCGGATGACATTTAAAGGTCTGTTCCAACCCAAACCACTCTATGATTTTTTTCTCTCAGAGGTCAGAATTTTCACAAAAAGTGTGGTCATGAAAATATTCCAAGCATAATTCACATCAGTGATGGGGATTTAAGAATCATTGATCCTTTAGTCGAGCTGATTTGCATGTGATGATGTTAGTTCTGAACAACACAGGCAATAACAAAACAACTCTTTTTGACAGGTCTATCTGAACTGCACAAAATCAAGCACACATGATAGCTGTACAGAGATCATGATCCTCAGAACAGTGGCCAAAGACATGTGGGAAGGTTAACATTTGGTCTGTCTTGTTATGTTAGAAATTTTGAGAAACATTAATCATCTCATCCATGTAGGGGAAAATGGAAAGAGTCTAACAAAAGAGGAGTCCCCTGGCTGGGCTTTTAGTGTGGCTATTCAGTGCCTGTTGACCTGCATTACCTATTTTGTACTCAGACATGGGAGCAGAGGGCAATTTTTTTGAAGTGTAGGTTGCATTAAGCCTTACCAATAGGTTTTCCTTCCAGACCTGCTCAAAAGAAGCAGCATCAAAAGGAAGCTGGAGCACAACTGGTACTCTGTGACATCATCCATCTCCCTTACCACCTAAATCCTTACCACCTAACTTGCTGTTATCCTGCCACAAATAATAAAAATAAAAATCTGATTCTCAATTAATATAATTTTATTCTCTTCCATGTCAGCAATCTTCCTCTAGATTTATACACAGCTTTTACCACACTGAATTCTTCATAATTGAATGAAGAACAACTGAAAATTTCTTCTTTGTTTTCTCCTTGAAGAAGCAGTTTGGGGGTAATTTGTTTAACTTTTCTGTTTCAGAAACTTAATTATTAATAATATTATAAATTTCACCAATAACATGCTACAGTTGGTGCTTCTTGGTCTCCTGATATCTTTTTTCATACTCCTACAATGCAGTTAAGGTAGAAGAGACAATTAGGTAGAAGTTAAGGTAGAAGAGACAATCTCTATTTCAGAGAGACAATTTGGCTTGAATTAAAACTGCAGGCTTAAACATGAAGTGTATTGGGAATGCACTTCCTGGCTTGCCATCCTTCTAGAATTTCTAAAATACACTTCACTTTGAAAATTAGATTGCATGAGTTCTATGAGCTACCTCTTAGGCTTTCCAGGTCCAAAATTTTAGATGAAATTATATTGGAAATCACATTATTAGAATTTTAAAATTCTTTCTTAGATAAAAAGTAAAAGTACTAGCATTAAGGTATGATAATGAATTGTATGTGAGCCTAGAATTAAATGCTTTCTATATTCACATATATCAATAATAAAAAACTGATGTAAATTATGAATGACAGGTACATGTTTACACATATGTTTTTACATTAGTTGTCTGTGGAAATATTATTTAGATTTTTTTTTGTTACGGTGTGCTAACTGTGTAGACTAATATAAAAATCATGTACATTAGTTGAATTCAGATCTTCAAATGGAAATCTATTCCAGCATAATAAAGTAGCTGAATTAGCTTTATCTGTACTGAAATGTTCAGTGAACTAAAATTACTCTTGTAAAGGAATGAGACTGTTGATGTAATTGCATTTTTCTAAGGTACAGATGTGCTTTCAGTGGCAAGACAATTATTTTGCATAAAACCCAGTATTTATGACTAACATAAGAAATAGGGTCAAATCTCTAACAAACTACAGAAATGCGTTAAATATTTTTAATTTTTTTTTCATCAAATAGTTGAAGTACTTTCAGCAGGTGTTACATACAGATTATGCTTAAAGAATCTAAACAGGGATTGTAGCACATGGTAAAGATTTAGTAAATAGTTTTCTAGTCCAAAATCAATGCCATTGATTGTCATTAAAGCAGCAAGCTAAAAACAATGAAGTGGTTTCTAATTTTCAGGCTCCTGCTGGAGTCTGCTCTATCTCTTCCTTTTTCCAGTTAAGAGCATCATTAAATGGTAAGAGCAAACAGCATATTGAGAGGCCAAGTGTTTTATTAATTCATCATCAGAATTATCTCAGCACATTAATATTAATAGCCTCAAATTGGATTTCATTTAGGAGGTGAAATAAATATGCTGATAGTAAAAGCCTACATAGCCAATGAATCTTTTGAAATGGCACTTAAACATAGCAATACTCACACCAAATTTGATAAGTCATGCTGACTTCCTTTAGAGTAGGGGCACTTACAGGTAAATTTCATTCTCATCTGGAACTCACTGGAATTTCAACTTCCGAAAAACTTCTTTCTGTTTTAGGAAATTGTTGCTTAAATCACTGAAAAAAATGTGGACATTTATTCCTCCCTTTATGTGGCACCTTTTTTGTTCCCTTTGTTGACTGCAGTAGTCACCCCTAAAATCCCTAAGTTTTGAATTCAAAACACTGTGTGATTACATATTTAAGAGCATTTCTTAGTGTTTGCATTTGCTTTGACTCTCTGTTAATGAATTTTTTGTCTTTTTCATTTCTTACATTTTCTGGACGCACAGAGTAATAGTAATAGCCAACTTTGTGGCTGCTTGCAGGAAGAAGTCTTATTCCTAAGTGCAAAAGAACACAAAATGTTCTCCATTTGCAGGGGTACCACATGATCCAAGGAAGAGATGATGGGAAGAGTAGAAATGAAGCTGGAGGCGCACATGAACTCTACACCATAAACACTTCCTTTATCTGGATAGTGGTGATCACTCAGGCCTTCCTTTCTTCAGTAAACCAGGCTGTTTCTACACCTTCATTTTACCAATGCTAATCTGTTGACTAATGCCAAACCAGGAGTAAATGTCCACCCAAAAAGTAAAAAGAAAATGCTCTTTTTTTTTTTTTTTTTTTTTTTTTAGTAAGGTGCCACAGCTGCATTCTGGCAGCCTATCTAATGAAACCATTTTGCTGGAATGCCAGATACAGCCAGATTTAGATGAAGCAGGCAACTCCACAGCCACATTCACCACTCAGTTATTTCCTGCTCTTTGTGGCTTTAAGGGCACAATTACATTTCTTGAAGACCTTTATTACACAAGGATGACCCAGTCACAGAGCCATTCAGTCATTCAAGGAGCCTGCCCTCGGAGCCCAAAGCAACCAGAAGGTTTCCTGACTTCAGGGTGCTTCTTATTGTTAGCAGGGAGACACAGATTAGTCATCCACAGCACAGCATATGCTTAAGGGTGTAGTTAATGGAGACACTGGATAATGAAATACCAGTTTAAATGTTCTATTCTATGCTGCTTCTCAAGAAAACTCTTAAAACAAAATTGCACCATTGAAAATGTAATGCTGCACAGAACTCTGAGGCCATGTTCTGAGCCACAGCAAAGAAATCATTCAGTGCAGGGAGTCCTCCACTTTGTCACCAGCATTTGGGGAATGTAGACTAACCCTGCAGAAATGTGGGAGACCTTGAGCCAGGGTCAGAACTTGCTAATGTATCTATTCACTGGTGTTTAGCTCTGTCTGTATGGAGGGTAGGGACAGAGAAAGTCTTCTCACTTTTTCACCTTGTATGGAAGAAGCAGTGGAGAGTACCACCAGGGCAACAACCTGGTGTGGCTCCTTCCTTTAGCCATAGTGTGACTGCAGGACAGTGACACTGAGTGAAAATGTTGGGGCTTGGGCTTGCATTTGCCTTGGCAAGTGAAGCAACTGAAGCAAACTGGAGGATGTGGCTCAATTCATGTGTTTGTCTCTGGAGACTTTTAGTCCTCTGTGGTAGTTGAACTTCATAAAAATGTAAACACAAAGAAAGTATCCTCTTTGATGTCTTTATATTTTACAAATGTATTTAATTCAAATGCTTCTGAGCAGGAAAGGAACAGTGATCTGAAGAGAGTAAAACTAGCCATGTACTTGGACTTCCCCCAAACAATGGCAAGCCTGCCCTGAACAGGAATATAGCGATCAGAGAGAAACACAATTGAATACTCTGCCTTCATCTTGCAAGCTCCTCTACAATAGTGGCCATGCATGAAGACTGAGATGTAACTGGGTGGATTTTGGCACCACTAAGCACTAAAGAGGCAGCTCTGGCAGCTACGAGGTACCCATGACACAATGTGTCTGCCTGTCCACCTTTTAATTAGGCTAACAGAAAGAATAGCTTCAGGAAGGGCTTGCCCTCTTCTCAGACTAAAAGTTAGTTTTATAGTCATGGATCAGCCTCCAGCAGCTGAAGGTACTGGCTGTCCCTCCAAACAAATGAGATGCAGGAAAATTTGTTAATGCTTGAGACACAGCTGCTAGTAAGGAACAGTCCACATTTTGAATCAGCTTGAAGTCTGGATCTCCAATTTCAAGCAGCTTGGCTTTACATGTTGTATTAGTGTTTTGTTGCAAGCTCAGTTCAACAGCCGTCTACAATCTACATAAGAAAATGGAATGGTTGATGATGAAATCCATGTTAAACAGAGAAGAGAACTCTGTGAGACACTTTGCACCCCTCTCCCTCCCCCTTTTGCTACCAGAAATGTAGAAGAAGATTACTCTTGTGGTTGTGGCTGTGGACTGAGAATTACAACACGGTTTCCTGGCACTGCTACAGATTTGTTGTCTGTTCACTTAATTTGTCCATGTTTTGGAACCCAACTGACCTCACAGAAGGATTCTTCCTTTTATGCAATCACAATGAAGATGCTTTCTTTCATGTTTGTGAGGGGCCTAGAGCCTCTGGTGACAGAGCCAGGTGGAGCTTTTGATACACTGAGATGATATAAATTTTATGTAAGTCATCCTTGTTACCTCAGAAAATCTGGGCTTTTCCCCACCAGCAAACAAGCCTTGCAGGCTATGGATTTTCAGAAGCGATAATGAAATTGTGTATTCGAAGTATTTATCTGCCAGTCTGTGTTGGCATAAGCCTCAAACATTGTTCTCAAGCTAGCGCTCCTGAAATTTATTATGAACTAAAAGACATTCCCAAAAGCCTGCCACTATTACTGGAGAAAGAATGTACAACAGGGACTGCCATTTAGGCCACCATTTGGAACAGCATTTAGGAGCTGCTGCCTGGAATTGACATCCAGAATAATGAGGCTGACATTCAGAGGACCCACCCAGTAAAGAGAGGCAGAAGTGATCTAATTGTTGCTGCTTTCTTTCAAAATTTTACCCCCACTCTATCTTTTCCTGGCAGTTCCCCAAAATAAATTACTCTAATTGTAGCAAAAGTCTGGAATGGAGAAGAGTTATTCTGTTTAGTTTGTGAACTGGTATTTTCAAGTTTCCTTAATGACTAATATAATGGAGAGGTTATTATCAAAATATGCTGGGTTCAGAGTATATTAAAGCACTCTTAGGACCCAGTTTAGTATCTGTTACTGTCCAGTCAGCCCAAACACAGCAAGATCAAGTCACTTCTTACTTTTTTGGTGGCCATTTCCCATAGTTCAACAGGGAACCAAATACTCAGTAAGGCAGTATTGGCAGTCTGCCTTGCTGCTGGTCAGAGCAACAGCAAAACATTCATATATCACATTAGGAAAATCAAAAGGTTTCTTTCTGTCTGCTCACCACTCCTCTCCTGAGGCAGAGAGCAAGCGACCAGTGTTCTGTGAAGCTGCACATATCACTGGCTACATCCTGACCTCTCTTCTGTTGTGTGAGCTCTTCTGTTTTATGGAAGTTTTCTTCTCCCTTTTGCTCCTCATTTCTTCACCGTGGTGAGCAACACCTACACCATTACAAGGCCAGTCCATGATAATATTCACGCCAAAACTGATACTGCTGGAAAGTTTCTCCGGACTGCCACGTTTCATCTTTATGCAACAGCTCTACTTGTATGCTTAATGTAAAATAATAAGTTTTTATCTCTCTTTATTCTCCATTTAAAGCTGTGTATCTTTTCCAAATGTTTTAAAATTGAAAATTCTGTGCCTGTTACCAGAGAAGATTTTCTGAACGAGACATTAACAGGATTACAATTTCATAAATACTAAGGAAAATAAACCTGATTGATGGGAAATGATTCTCATTCAGATGACTTAGAAGATCTTTTAACAGAATGAACATCTATTTAAGATGGAGAGTGTAAAGTTTCTCTCTGAAACACACAAAATTTAACACTCAAATGCATCTGAGATGGATGTTGAGGTTTCTGCTGAAAATAAGAGTCCTTGCCCAGCTTACTGACACTGGTGCAGACAGGGCTAAACTTCTTTGCAGAAACCTTTTGCTTTGGGGGACAAGACCCTGAAGCTCACACTTTAACATTGTATTCTGATTTTTATTGGCATGTTGACAGTTTGATATATTTTGGCCATTGAGCAGACATTTCTGGCCTGGACATTGGACAGGCTGGTTTCAGTTTCATGGTATGGCCCTTGTGTTGGTTGATGTTCCCAGATTTCCATGTACACTTGTGTAGTGTGCAGAGAAATTTCTTGTGTTTCAGTCATATGCTTGTGGTGGCAGAACTTAGCTGAATGAGTGTACATGCATCTGCCATGATCAAAACTCTTTCAGGCTGTGTAGTTTCACATTAAAAGTAAATAGGAAAACCAGATCTATCTTAATCATATTTGGAATGACTGAAAAACTGGAAAAATATCAATTGGTGTATGGGAATTAAAATTCACATTTTCTGTCAAATAGCTGTAAAATAGCTCTGATTAAACAGATAAGCAATCAAACACACAAAAATACAAGGAGCTATGTACTTAAAATTTCATTCACAATGGACTTAGACAAGGAAAGACATTGACTGGGAGAAAACAGTGAAAGAGAAGTGAAAAAATGGTCATATGCTAATACAGAAGGAAGCTGATAATCTGAAAAGGCGTTATGGATGCTTAAATATTTCCATGGATGAGCTGCATGAGGGGCTGGAATAGCTCTGCTGTGTTTCTCAGATTGACTGTGTCCTTGGATAAGTCAACAGGAATATAAAAAATCTTGGAAAAATTTTATGAATGAACAGGAAAATTTACCCTGATCTTTGAGTTGATCTCATTCTTTAAGGATTTTTTAGTTGAATGCTTGACAGTTTAAGAGAAATTTCTAGATCTTTGCAGCTCAGTGAATGTGTCTCTTCAGTACAGTGTCACAGCCAAACACAACAAGCAAAAACAATATATTTAGTTATTGTAAGCAGAAGATATGTAACACTTCAAATATTAGGCTTGTAAATATATACATGCATGTATGTTTAAAAAAATTGTATTTTTATATATCTATTACACATGTGTACAGTTCAAATTACAAATGTATAGATAGTTTTGAAATATATCAATATAACCATTGCTTGGTTTTATTTTGATGACCACATGGATTCTAGCAGATATTTTCAAATATCATCTTTACTTTATGTATGTTCCAGACCTGCACTTCACCATTCAAAAAACCACACAGGACTTTCATTTCTAATGGTTAGAAATGTTCTTTTCATTAGCTGAGAAGATATATCCATAACTAATTTTTGCATTCTTTTGATCTTGTACAAGCACATTTAGTTTTGACATTCCTTTCTTTTCATTGTGTTTATCAAATAAGTATATTTATAGAAAATAATCATATCCTGCCCCAACTTTTGTTTCACTAGTCTCTTCTTTTAAGATTTGCTCTCTAAAACCCCTTATCATCTGAGTAGGCTGGTTTTGCATTGAAATTACTATTCTAAACATAGCTAATCAGAAGTGAGCCTGATATTCTAACAAAGTCTTAGCAAAGAATTATACAATAGAATTAATTTTTTCTTCTCTTTACTTAAAATACCCCACCTGCTGCTTCCTAAAATTAAATTGCTTGGGGATAAATAGCATTTAGATTGCTTTATCATCAACAGTTATATACTGTTTCCTTTTCCTTTTGTTAATGAGACCCCCAATCTGTAGCAGAGTTTCTTCTAATTTGTTTATAAAAGCTGTGTTTTTGCACTTTATCTTAATAAGACAGTTAATAATATTCTCCAATTGTTGCTGTGTATGTCTTGGTCTTTCCAAATCTGAGCAATGATGTGCAACTGAGATATCTGAAGATTCATAAGAATATACCCTATTTGTTCTTTGAAGTGATTTGTGATCATATTAACCCTCATAATTAGATGCTAGTTTTCAGCATCACTATTGGGACCTGCTTTCACAATTTTTGCACACTTCAGAAATGTACGCTCAGATCACCAAGAATTACTGGTGAAAGTTTCTCTCTACTTCTACTGATGAAGAGTAAATAGAGGTGTGTGTCTATACAGTGATTCACAGAGTAAAACTAAAACATTGCAAAATGCTTGTGCTGAAACTTTTATTCTAATACAGTCACAAAACTCAATGAGAGGAACCTAAGGCCAAAGGAAAACCAAATATATTTTGATAATTTTTACTATTCTATCATGCAAAGTACAGAAAGGGATCTCTTGCATCGAGACACCAATATAAACAAAATGTGAGAAAGAATCCATACGTTGGAAAAAGAACAAGATTTGAAACTCATGTGCAGAAGATGCCTATTTAGAGAGTTTTACAATCTGTCTGACCATTAAAGGAGATGAAGGAACTGATGATTCAGGTAGAGTTGTGGTATCTTATAATCATTCAGCTAAACATAGGTGCTATAAACACAAACACTTTCTGCTAGAAACAACTTAGAAGAAATATGTCAAGTCTTACCCATAGCAAGATGATGTGATCGCATCCTGAGTGATGGATTAGAAGATGAAAGTTGAAAAACCCATTTTCAGTAGGAGGCAAAACTGCCACATAGTTTCTGTTGTTTGTTTGATTGTTTTCTTTTTGGGGGGCAGGGAGATGGAAGCCTCTGGAAGAGGGATGCAGGAGACATTTCTTGATTGTTTCCTAATTGGTTTAATATTTTATGTATTTCTTCCCTACTATACAAAAAAATACAAATCTACCTTTGTCTTTCTCAGGAAGCTTCGCACTCATTACCTTGCTAGGCAGTGAGAGTGATCACTCACTGGCAGTAATCTGCAGTCCTGGAGCCATTTTACAAAGTGAACACAGAGGAGTCATGGTAAATGGCTCCACAGGACAGATGTTGAAACTGTGCAATGTAATATACTATTTTAGATTAATTTATTTTTCTTATCTGAAACTGATTACTTAGGTGTTCTTGAATTCAGTGCCCAGCTAACATTACATATGAGATGGGGCATTATGACAATCTATGAATATCTATTCACAGTTGGGGCTCTAAACAAGAATTGGTCTCCTAAAAGAAGCAAGATAAATTCCTCCTAAAGGAAGTTACCTGCAAGTTGTTAAACAGATGAAACACAGGTATTTTTCTTCTTGTTTCAGCTTTTCCTTTACTCCTTTTTCTTGAAGCAGTCAATATGATGAACAATTTATAAAGTAATGGAGTGGGAGGGTATTAGTCAGTTTAGAGTATTCACGTGGTTCTATTAATCTAAACCCATAATTATTAATTTCCTGTCCATATACAGCAGTAAAGCTAGATAAAACCATGAAAAAAAATCAGACCATTTTAATCTAAAGGAAGATCTCTTAACTTTGTACACTGATGAGTAAATTTAATTTTTAGCATATTTCCCACCACCCTCAAGCTAGAATCAGCACCCTCAAAAGCTAGTGAACACTCAAGAACTGTCTGAAGTAAAAAAATAGCAACAAAACAAACAAACAAAACCCCAAAAAAGTAACTGACATATCTTGTGAAGCAGAATATTCAAAGAAGGTTAATCAGTTAGTATTTGCAATGATTCAAATGTTTTGCCAAATGTGATCATTGATAACAAAGGAAACATTTAGCCAAAAGGGAAATAAATATCTGTGGTCCTCTCAGGAGTCATTTATTGATTGAACTTTATTGGTCAAATGTTTTCAGTATCTAGAACTAGAGTCAAGATGTGAGTAGTACCTGGCTCAGCGACATAGGGGGATTATGCTACAATACATAGCATAATCTGAAGAACAATCTGTTCTTCACTCTGATTAAAATTGTCTTTTAGAACCTTCATTTCACTCACTGTCTTAATAACATTTTATATTCAAATATCTTTGTAGAAGAGAACATATGTACAATATATATATGTTGTAACAGGCTATTCCACATGGATCTTCAGTACATTAATTCTTATTTAATTCTACAAGGTAAACATTCAAGGTTAAATAAATTTCACAGAATCACAGAATGGGTAAGGTTAGGAGGGACTACAGAGGGTCATCTGGTCCAAACTCCCTTCTCAAGCAGGGTCAGCCTAGAGCACATTGCACAAATTGCATCCAGATACAACATCTCCAGTGAGAGAGACCCCACAATATCTCTGGGCAGCCTGTTCCAGTGCATGGTCACCCACAGAGTAAAGAAGTTCTTCCTCATATTCAGGTGCGACTTGAATAGAATGCAATTTCTGCCCATTACCTCTTGTCCTATTGCAGTAGTATTTGAAACATAAAAGTATGTTTCAGACTTTTTGCAATGTAATTAGAAACAAAAGAATGTGATTTATCAATACATTCTCTAAGAGCAGTAGTTGGCAATCATTTGAAATGGAAAATCTCTTAGATTGTAAATTATCTGTTGTGTCTATTATCAAATTACAAGGAAACTAGGAATTGGGAGGAAATCCTATTTGCTTGCTGTATTACTCTAAAAAAAGAATGTAAAGAAAGATTTTATAAGGGAGGAATTGTTTTCAGAGTGGATTCAATGCAATTTAAAGTGTTGAAAGTTGGAAATCAGACAGAATCTGATACACTGAAAAGGGAAATGATTGGATATATAAATCATTATAAATTCTTATATGCAAAAGGAGCAAGACCAGATATGATTCTGGAGGGACTTATTCCTAGAGAGTTAAAAGTGTATATTAAGGTACCCAGAATCACCCCTGAGTTAAAATAAGCCATAAATGAAAATTTTATTAAAATTCACTGCTATCATTAAGATAAAAGGAAAATATTTCAAATGTCAAAACTCTTTAGTGGAATAAATAGAAGCAACAATTGAAAGAAAAGAGTCTTGTTTGTTTTCAAGCATAAGATTTCAAAGAAATTTGATTAATAGTTTCAGAAACTGTAACGTTATATTGAAACTGAGCAGAAAATGTATAATGAGTAATTTATTCAAGGTTAAAAATTTCATTACAGGAAAAGGTCTAAAAATGATGCCATAAAATTCCAATCAAAATCATGCATTGCCAAATGAGAGGAGAACACAATCACAGAATCACAGACTCACAGTGTCATCACTGGTGCTGGAAGGGATCTCTGTAAATCATCTAGTCCAACTCTTCCACTAAAGCAGGATCACCTGGAGCAGGTTGCCCAGGATCACATCCCAGTGAGTTTTGACTGTCTCCAGAGGAGACTCCTCAACCTCTCTGGGCAGCCTCCTCCAGTGCTCAGCCTCACAGTAAAGAAATTTTTGCTCACATTCAGATGGAGCTTCCTGCCTCTCAGTTTATGTCTTTTGCCCCTTATCCTGTTGCTAGCCACCACTGAAAAGAATATGGCCCCATCCAACAAGACACCATTATCTAGAATACTTAGTGATAACAGTTCATGTTAGAAGGTGATATGGTTTTGTTGAAGTGCATGAAACACAAGAAAATTAAAAAAACATTTTCTTCCATAGTCCCTATTAGATGCAAATATTATAAATTTTCTCACATCCCCTTCTGTCTTAGGGATCTACCACACAGAAATTCATCCATCAGGGACTTCTTCCAAAGCATGTAGGTTTTTCAGAACAGTGAAGCACAGAGCTGTTGTGAGTAGTTACAGATTTTTTGACTAGATGGAGAACATAAATCTTATGTCTGCCCACTGTTTCTTATTAATGAAATCATTATTTTAGACTGTCTAATGGTGTTCTATAAATGAGTAAGACCACACTAATACAGCAGTATATATTGTCTAAACTGTTTTGCATTTTCTGAATATGAGCACCACACACAATATTTTCTTTTAATAATAGCCTGATAAAACCTTTTCCTGGTAGAAAAATCTGGTCAGATTTAAAATGGGTAGACTTCAAAGATAATAGACTGGAATTTGTCAAGAATTAACTCCACATTGTTTTGTTTATTTGATAAGTGGAAGGTACTTCTTTGTAATTGAATCTTCCTACCTTTTACTCATTGGAAAATATTTGACACTTCCTTTACCATGGCAGCATTTTCAAGATTAAGCTTTTGACTTAAACATATGCTAATTTTAAAAAGATGAGCCTTTTCTGTTTAGTGTTTAACAAAGAGAATTTCCATGGTGTTCTTGGTGAATAAAGATATCATTAAAATCTGAGCTACTAGGCACTAAACCTGTACTCAAGTGATATTTGACCTTCAAGACTTTTGTATAGTCATAGCTATATCTGCATGCAGCTGCAGCAGAGCCGCAGGAACTGTGGATTTTTTTTGCTTTGGTGAGAGTGAAAAATCAGAGACTAGAAGTCTAGGCAGTGAGAAACAAAGGGGCTTGAATAAGATATGAGAAAAATTCTTGCATATCTGTTGCTGGAAGTGGAAATCTGTATTACATGGGAGCTACAGAGTTGTGGTGTGTAAGAAGAGGTCCCAGGAGACTGCTTCTTCATCCAAGCAAAATTAATTGAAATAGCACTTTGCATAAAGAGAAAGTTTTGTGGTCACTCATTTTTTTGAGTAGAGCATGCTTAGTTTTTTAATCCAGATGTTTACAAGTGCCATGTCATTGGAAAAAAAGGCATCAAATTCATGCTGTCCTGGGGTTTACAAAGCAGGTGGTCTCATCATACTGATGCATTTGCAAAATATGCCTAAATGTCTTTAGTACATCAAGATAATTATAATTTGGGTTTATGTACTGGTTTTCCAAATAAAAAAAAAATTGTTAATCCTCTCAAGATATCAGTGGGAAATGACAAAACGGTTCCCTTCATCCCAAAGAAGTCCTACCATTTGAAAAACCTTTCTCTTTCTAGATAGAGAAGATGAGGAAAAAACCACTATTTTCCTCACAAAAAAAAAAAAAAAAAAAAAAAAGAAAGGAAAAAGAAA
>VXBI01013141.1:544804-591823 GCA_013397375.1 Toxostoma redivivum
TAACATAATAACATATAGTCCCACTGAGAATATCAAGGAATCTGCCACAGAGGAGGGGGAATGAAAATTGTTGATATTCTGCTCCACTGTTGCTAAAGGTTCTGAGATTGAAGGAATGGAGCTCTGAAGTCTTGTACATTTGCCCAACCCACTGGGTCTTAACTTCACAAATCGGAACATAATATCCTTTCCTAGAAGCTTCCTCATGAATGATAGTAAGCTTCTTCATAAATGCTTCATGACAGGATTCTCACATCCTCTCTATGCCACTTATACTCACCTGGAAAGCATTGGGGTGCTGACTTTCACCAAGTAGTAAATATTCTGGCAGTTAGCACATGAGAAAACTGTGGGAGGCTTCAGGACTGCCTATGTGTGTAGATAAGGTATTTGTTCTAGACCCAGAAACACACAGTGTAACACGAGATGGAATGACAGAATCACCAAGGCTGGAAGAAACCTTTAAGATCCTGAAGTCCAGTCACCCACCCATCACTATCACTGTACCCCTAAACCCTTAAACCATATAATCCACTGCCAGATCTAGACACTTCTTAAACACCTCTGAGCATTGTGACTCCACTGCCTCCCTGGGCAACCTATTCCAATCCTAACCACCCTAACAATGAAATTTTTTTTTTCCTAATATCTAATCTGAATCTCCTGTCTCAATTTAGACCCATTGTCTCTTGTTCTCTCACTGCAGTTTCCCACTTCACTATAACCTCTTTCCAGTGAATTTTAGAGAGTAGTGAGGTCCCTCCTGAGCCTCCTCTTCTCAAGATAAGCAGAGAAGAAATGAAAAGACTAAACAAATCTAAAAATAAAAAGTAAAAAAAATCACAAACACAAACCAGGAAGAACTGGACATTTTTATGATTCTTTCACAAAATCACTGAATTGCAGATTCAATGAGTATTTCAGTTTGGAAGGGACCTCTGAGGCTTTATATTCTAACTCTAATGAGTTTTGGCTTTCCTAAACTCATTCCAGCATGTGGTGTCACTACATTTGTCTTGGGCTACCTCACTCTCCTTCCACATTCCGTATATTTCCTCTTGGTATTTGAGTTTATTCAAGAGACACATGTGCATCCATGTTCATCCATGTTGGCCTCCTACCACCTTTGCTTGATATTCTGGTCGTGTGGGAAAGCCATTCTTGAGCTTGGATATGCTTAACTTGATTCCTTAAAAACAACAAGTTCTCCTGGACCCCTCTTCTCCTCACAGTTGTCCCCTGTGGGACTCTTACAGCAGATTCCTGAATAGGACAAAATCTGCTCTTCTAAAATCCAAAGCTGTGATCCTATTTTTTGCCTTGTTCCCTTTTCTCTGGATCCTGAACTCTGTCATCTCCTTGTCAGTGGAGCCAAGGGCTTCCCTGACCTTCCCATGTCCCACAAGGACTTTATTGTTTGTAGATATCATGTTCAGAAGATAATCCACCCTTTTCCAAACACTGATGACCTGTCTTGGGGAGCTGTCAACAACTCTCTACAAATTCCCTGAGCTGCTCATGGCTTGCTATACTGGCCTACCAGGAAATATCAGGGTAGTGAAAAATGTCCTATGAAGAAAAGAGCATATGAATATGCACTTCTCCTGTTGTAAGAATGGCTTTTCTGCCTTTTTTTCCTGTTGAAGTAGCCTGTAGCAGAAAACCATGACAACATCACCCATGTTTGTCTGTCTTCTGACCCATAAGCTCTTGACTGGCTTGTCATCCATCCTAAGGCAGAGCCCCATGTGTGCCTGCTAATTTTTCACATAAAGTACAACTCTCTCTCCTTTCCTTCCCTTCCCTTTCCCGCCTGCCCTTCCCAGTCAGTACCCATCCACTGTAGTACTTCAGTCATGGGAGCCTTCCTATCCCATTCCTGTGACTCCACTGTGATTTTCAGCTCACAAAGATCTCTGGTTCCTCCTGCTTGTTGCCCATGTTGTATGCATTTGAGTACTGGCTCTTCAGCAAGTACATGGTGATTTCCCTCCTCGCAAAAGTGTGAGAGCTTTTCACATAATGCTGCTGTCTTGGTACTTGTAAGTGTAGGTATTTTTGTGCATAGACTTGAGGTGGACCCCCTTTGCATAATTTGACTACTGTCAAAAACTGAGGTTTTGCTCTACTAATTTTTCCTCAAATAATTCAGTCAGCCATCTGACAGACATTTGATAGATATTAATTAAATGTATGAAATAACATATTTGACAAGTGTTTCTAGTTGTTTGTCTCTCCTAGAAGGATCTGGTTCAGAAACTGTCTAAAATACAAGGCAGTTTTGCTGAATATTCATTTAAAGATATCTTAAAATACTTGATGCATAGCATTTTTGTTAGCAGTCAGCATAGACTTCAGGATAAAGAGAACAAGAGGATAAAGAAATGTTACACCTTAGGTAGCAGACTCTTAGATCTAACTCAGTGAGTGCATGCATTTCTGAAGGGGAAGTTTGAGCACACAAACAGTTTTAAAAAGGAAAAACAAAACTAAAAACCAAATCCATACCTGTCTCCTAGCCTGGAGCCTGAACACAGTTTCTTCCCACAAAGGTGTCTGAAAAAGTAACCAGCTATGAAGTCAATAATTGTTGACAGAACTTTGAAATATTTAATCTGTTGTAGCAGCCTTTTATGAGTCTATTTCACATTTTGGAGGAGTTACAGAAACATAAGTCTACATAACCTAGAAATACTCAGATTCAAATACAGTTTTCCACTATTCTATATGCAGCTCTTGCAGTTCATGATTCTATAATAAAAACTACTCAATTTACAGACTGAACAAAACTCAGCAAATTGGCTCCTTAGGTTCAGTTCTCCTTCAGTTGTCTCACCCAAGACACTATAAAGAACTGCCTTGTAGGCTTTAACTGTGAATAGTATGCTCTGATCTGCTCCTGCAACTTCGCAATATTTGAACTTTCTGTTTCCCAGGGCACTGCAAAAACCTTTTGCTCCTGTTACTCTTGAAATAAAAAGCAGTGTTCTTTATGAATTTTTAACACAGCACACTTTTCCTGCCAGTGCTTTCAGGCAAGTCACGTCAGTATCTGGACACTTGAATTTGAAGCTCAAAGCCTGACTGCCTCTATTTGTAAACAAGTGTGAACAGCGTGAGCACAGTAGTGTCACTTCCCAGTAAATTCAGTGTTAAGAAATTACAAATGTATGTACTATAGAACAGTTTGACAAAGCTGTATTGAAATACATTATTCATAGTAATCTTTTTCAAAACCTGACATTTTTGAAACTTTTCCATTTTGTGCATCATAAAATTGTAATGTTGGTTTTGAAAATGGGAAAAACATCAACAAAAAAAACCCAGGAAATGTGTTTAGCCTTTTGCTTTCAAAAAACCTCTTCCAAAGTAATAAATTCTGTTGCTTTTTCCTCACCTTAAACCCTGCTCATTTTTTTTCTCTAATTATTGCAAATGAATTACTGCTGATCTTTATCCATTGTGGCATTCCCAGCCTGCCTCCTGTGTGTGTGTGCGTGTGTGTGGTCAGGGGAAACAATATGTGTCAAGACTGCCTTATAAAATCAGTTCTAAGCCTTTAACCTTCAGCAGAACACTGAATAATTGAGGGGTCTATGGACACTGACGTTTATGGCAAAGCAGGAAAATAGATGTCTGTTGATGGGGCTCTATCTCTGATCATAGTTCACAGCCCCTTTCAGTGGTGGAGTTAACATTGCCTCCTTGATGTCAGGCTCTGAAATGTTGGCTGCCAGATGGTACCAGGCTGACAGTCCCAGGTCTCCTGTGCCACTGGTAGCTGTTTTACTGGTGTGATCAACATAATTCAGTCACTATCAGCACTCGTTTCTCCCATGTTCCTCCATGCTGGTCACTTACTGATTTTCCCTTTGTACTCTTTACTTTTGAAAGATGTTAGCACGAGGGAGAACGCATTAAAAGAGAGCATTTATCAACTTCAATCTTAATAAATTTCAGGTTTTGTTTCACTCCTTCTTCATTAGTATAGCAGTATTTATGAATGCACTTTGATTTGTAAGAGCTGCCCCCTGAATGCAAGGAAAGTTTATGCGCTTGAAAATATCATTGTGACCTAAATGGATTAGTCAGTTTGTTGAATTTTGCTAACTCATTGAATTATGTTTTTTTCTGTCAGAAGACTTTATCACATGGTGAAAACCTAAGTGGCTGTTATAAATCTTATCTGAAACAACCGTTACAGATTTTATAGGCTTATGTTTATGTATCTTAAATATTCATTCATGAGTCTTTAATTTTCAAAATATATTTTTTCCTCTACTGGGAAAATGTCCCACTCTGCACAAATAGCTTTTCTACTCTTTCTTTAAAACATTACAGTAAATTAATATTGATTTCCTTTTTTCTTCATTCTAATAAATAAAAAAAACTGTTGAGAAGAGTCTGTGGATTTGTTCTGAACTTGAGGGCAGCTGGAGAAGTATGCACTCCCAGTGTCCCAAACTCTGATTTGCACTGTAGCCTCCATCATAAATGCATTTTTCGAAGGGATAGGGCCTATCTCTGTAGAAAAATCAGATCAGCTCTGAAGCAGGTGTACTAATGCGGGGGGAAAAAAGGTGGGTTTTTTTGTCTTTTTTCCCTGATAAAACTGATCACCCACACAGGGGTAAATGTCTGTACCACAATATCTTGCTTTGGTATTGCTATAGCGAAGACTTCCAATGGTACTGTTCATCCTTTTATGATAATTACTTCCATTTGATTTTCACTGGAGGCTGACAAATTTACTCATAACTTTAAAATAACATATTTTTAAAAATATAATGTAGAAGACTAATGATCTTTTCAATATCAGCTGCTGAGAACTCCCACAAATGATAACTGTTAATTAGTACTTTCCATAGCCTAATGATCTTCCTGTCCAAGAGGCGAGCTACTTTGTGTGTCCTGAAACCACCTGCTCAGCTTTGCAATTCCTGCTTGTTCAATTTAATAATGAAAATTTTGAGCAAAAATATTCCAGTCCATAAGAAAACTGCGATCTGTGTCATAGCATATAGCTAACAAAAGCCAGTGTTAAGGGACTGAGGTGTCCTTTCTCTCTTTCCCTCCTCCTCTTAGTGTTTTCTTTTTTTTATGCTGAACACATATTTATTGAGTTTTAAAAACACTAATTGAACAACTGATGATTAAATAAGAGATGTAGCCAAAAAAAGGGATAAGCAGTGAACCAGTTGTCATATTTCTCAATGCTTTAAGACACTGAAGTATGTGTATCTATACAGTCTTCTTTTCACCAATAATAATTTACAGCTTTTGGCTGCCACTCTTCAGTTCTGTCAGTCGAGCTTCTGTCCCTGCTGGTCTGGCTATGCTGAGAGGAGCTGAAGTAGCAGGGAAGTCCATCACTGTAGGATGCACATTAATTTTACATTTCCTTTCTGAGCTGTATGTGTGTTGCTGATGTCTTCTTCACCATAACACAAATATACCCAAAACCTTACAGAACAGAAGATAGCTATTTAGATGTAAATCTGAAATCTTAGATGTACCTCATAAATATAAATTTGCAGCTGCACATGCAACTATAAAATTAAGGTCTTTATTATATCTATGTAGCTCTGTGTGTAATGTCATACATCTGTAGTATATAGCATGTCTATAGACAGTATCTAAATGTCTAGAATATAAATCCCTAAATATGGATATATAAATAAATATTTCTCTGTGTGAATGCAGAAGTGCAAAGACCAGATGTATAAAACATGTGAATTAAGTCCCAGGACGTGCAGTAGAATAGGCAGTCATACTCCAGCAAGCAAGTCCTCCATAAAATCCATTACAGGAAGAACCACCTTCAGGAAAGGATTCCCAAATGCAGAGTGGGGAGCTGAATAGCTGACAAGCTTCATGGTAGGCACTGAAGATGTGTTGGTTTGACTGTCATGGTTAAATCCAATGGTAAATGACAGAGTTTGGATTCTTTCAGGGAAAGAAGGGTCCTAGATATCCTGAATCCTTTGTGAATACTGGTCAACAAAGGAATACCAGGCATAGTCAAGATGTGGGAAGGTGTTGACTACTCCACTTTGTGTATCTGTTATGCTCAGTGTACTAGAGATACATTTTCTTCTTCATGCATGTTAAGAGTGGGAACTGAAAGAAAATGAAATTTTTTGTTTTGTACTTCTTATGTTTTGTTAGAATGTGAGTTTTGTGTGCACTGTCTTTTGCATGTTTCTTGAAGAGTTCAACATGGGGAAGTGCCAAGGCCTGTATCTGAAGAGAAAAATCCTGTATCTTAAGAGAAAAATCACCAGGCACTGTACAAGCCAGGACCTGACTGGCTGGAAAGCAGCTTTGCATAGAAGGATCTGGGGGATCCTAGTGAGTACCAAGTTAAACATGACCTGACAATGTGCCCCTGTGGTGAAAAAAGGCAAATGGTGTCCTACATTAACAGCACTATTGCCAGCAGGCTGACGGAGGTGATCCTTCTTTTTTACTCTACACTGGCGAGCCAACACCTGGAGGGTTGGGTCCATTTCTGGCAACAAGAAAGACATGGACACTCTGGAAATGTCCAACAAAGGACCACTGAGATGATGAGGAGACTGGAGCATCTCATGAACAAGGAGATGATTAGAGAGCTGGAACTATTTAGCCTGGAGAAGAGAAGGTTCACTGAGGAATCTCATCAATGTATATAAATACCTGAAAAGAGAGTTCAAAGAGGATAGAGCTAGACTCTTTTCAATGGTGCCCAATGACAGGACAAGAGGACTTGGGCACAAGTTGTAACACAGTGCGTCCCATCTGAGCATCAGGAAATACTGGCAGTGGTTGCATACAGAGGCTGTGGAATGTCCCACCTTGGACATGTTCAGCAGCCATCAGAACCTGCTCTAGAAGCCCCGCCTGAGCAAGGACATTAGACCAGAAGACCTCCAGACATCTCTTTCAACTCCAGCCATGCTGGGACTCTGTAACAGGTTTGATGTCAATTTACTGATGATACAAAGCAGAAAAAAGCCCACAAATAAATGCTGAAAGATGTAAGTGCGTCCAGTAACTGTATAAAGCTACAAACTGTAACCACTATTTTAGAATATAAAACCCACATAGCACATTCCCCACTTAAATCAGT
This sequence comes from Toxostoma redivivum, assembly GCA_013397375.1. NCBI lineage: Eukaryota > Metazoa > Chordata > Aves > Passeriformes > Mimidae > Toxostoma > Toxostoma redivivum. Next base: position 551,916 of record VXBI01013141.1, read on the forward strand.
TCAAAGGAATAATTTTGGCATTCATTGTTCACTGTCAACTCATGTATCCAAAATAATTTGCTGTCTTTTTTTTTTTTTTTCCTCTTGAAATAAGTCTATTATAAGCCTGATGTTGGATTGTTCGCCACATTTTTATTACCATAGCCCTGCCATTTGCAATTTTTCTTCAATTTTATGTCTGGTACTTGTTGAAATAAACATCAAGATAAAGAAATGAGCAAATTATTAAAGGATTAACAGCAACAACAACCACAACTCATTTTTTATCTTTTTTTTTCAAATTATCCCCCCATATCATTAATTAAATCATGATTTTGAACAGTCAGTTATCAATAAAGGATGATAAATCCAATTTATTTGGTTGACAGACCTTGTATCCTAAAGGTAGGTATGGTATTCTTTCATATTAATTATGGTTGGGATTAATTTTCAAATGTGATGGGGTCTTCACAACCTCTCGACTTTGCAAAAGATGAGTGTATTCTCATATCTGGGGAATTTAAATATTTTTCTCTGGACTTTCAAATCTTCTGCTTGACTTTAAGCAGCAGTTCAAGTTCCAGGTCTCAGTTTTCAACATCTTCAGTGTTGTGGCCAGTTTATCAGGTATTGCATATTAATTCATGAGCAACCTTTCAGAACAGTATAGGTGACAATGCCTGGGTTGAAGCTACTGAGAGGGTGAAATAAACCTAAAACTCAGTGGGCATAATGAGTAAATTCTTCCTAAAAATGATCACTTCAGATTAACAATGACTTGCTAGGGATAGGTGGAAGCGGCCCCATGGCTGCAATCTGTGATTTATCTTTTCCAGACATAAATGGACAGTGAGGCACAGTGAAGCATAGTGAATGTGAGATCTTGGTTGCAAAAGGCTGGATTAAGGATGATAATGGTAATGATGTAATGTACTGTTTAAATAGAGAAGAACTCATCTATGAGAGACGCTAGTTCCTCTACTTCTTAGAGCTGTATCCTATGAGGATTAATTAATGAATACTATTTGAAGACTTCTGAATGGTAGCACACAATTCCCATGTGTACTGTTCATTTTTTAATATAAGAAAGAGACATGGAAAGTGGCTGATGAAGAAATGTTTGCTGTTATGTATTAATTTAGGATTCAGTTCCTCTTTCTACTGTTGTCTATTGGGCCATAAGACTGCTAAAACCTTTTCATAATTTGTTAAGCAGACACAGCATTATCTGAAATAAATGTAATGCATTTGTGTCAAATCTGAATACATAGTCATGCTTGTTTTACATCCTATAGTCCATTTTGAATAGTATATAATTTCATTTTTACTGCAGAAAAAGCTGCAACTCCAATTTACAGCCTACATAGATACAAAGACAGTTGCACTTTCCTGATCTTAAAATTGTGGATGAAACTTCTGCTATCAAAAGATCAATTTGAATTCATACTTTACAGTGCCAATGAAAGACACAGATCTACAGCTCACAGAATGTCTCCTAACATTGGTGGAAGTTCAAAGTTCTCTACACTACAAAGCATAAAAGCCTGTATAATGTTTAATATCTTGTCATTTGCAAAGTATACTTGTATTCTAATTTGTGTAAATTCTTATTGAGTAACCAGTTTTCATTTTAGAAATTTCCATATAGAGGTATGTATATCCACAAACCATTTTACGTGCCAGCAGCACTATTCAGAAGATTATGTAAACAGTGCCCAGGAGTTGAAGTAGATTGCAGCAGTCAAAATACAAGTGACACTGCTTGTAATCCTCGTGTTCAAGGTATGTAGGATTTGGAAATTATTTTAATCTATGACACTCACAGTCTGACTACATTCTAGTACAGAAAATGCCAAATGTGGAGAAGTCACTGCATCAATACTGAAATGGCACAGAATCGTAATCTGGATAAATAGTAGGACTCTAGACTTTAAAAGCCTAACTTCCTTCCCTATTGATAAAAAAAAAGTTAAACATCATAATAAGACTTTTTGAGGTGGGTGTTAGATACACTGTGGATGGTTGTGAGAAAAACATAAGTTATCATCCTGTGAGTAGGAAAAGCAGAGGCAGTCTGAAATTTTTGCACATGCTGGAAGGAGAAAAAAACAGGAAAATTAGTCTAAAAAGACAGATTTTCACTTTGCAAAAGGGGTTACTATTTGCAGAATTGGATTAGATAATTCTCCCCATCCACTTTCAATGTTCTGTGTACCATTTAATCATTATTGTGTATAATCTGACAACTAGTAATTGCTGTTGCAAATGGGAGAATTAATTACTTAAGTAAGCCCAGTAATAGGAGGGGTTTGAGGAAAAATGTGCAATACCTCGATCAAAATTATTGAATGTGTTCTTTTCTTTTTTCTTTTTTTCCCTGGAAAAGATATCTTTGGTGATAAAATTTTATGCATAATTCAAAGTAAAAATGTGTTGCACAACACATTTTTTTTCTCAGGACATAATTTTTGTAGGCCATGGAGTGTAATTTGTAGCACTTGAAGGCTTCTGTAGTGGAATTAAACCATCCTCACATTTTTCCCCCTTTAGTCTTGCAATCAAAATCATAAATATTTCTATTTAAAGAAGTCTTTCAGAAAAAGTCAGTTCTAAGGAACTAAGGTTCATTATCATAGTGACATTCTAAAATCTTATTCACAGTTTGCTTTTTTTCATTGCAAGTTACAATGGAGTCATTTATTCTGAGTGAAATATCTGAGAATCTAAATATACTTATAAATTAAAAACATCGTATCATCACATGTGCTGATAATAAGATCTGCTTCAAGCTCTCAGCTTCATTGGACAAGGAGATTTAAAGGATTATGTGAGTTAGTGTCAAACATCAGCTGATGAATGAAAGCTCCTAAACTCCTTATGCTCCACTAGCATGAAGTTTGAGCTTCGACAATTGTTGGACTCAGAAGTGACAGAAAAAATATTTTGTTTTCTGGCTCTTAGCTGCTGATTTGCCATATTTTTTGATACAGAAAACAACGGAAGTTGAAAGTGTTAACTTGGAAAACATTTCATATATTCCTTTCAGTAAAGTGATTCTGTATTTTGAACCAAAAGTCTGCAATTTCTGGTGTCATTCTTATTTAAAAGGACAAACCAGATCATATAGATAAGCAAAAGTTCTAACTCTTCCTGTCTCCCAGAAAACGAAGAGGTGAGAAAAGAGACAAGAGTTGAAAATCCCATAGAAATTTCCTGGCAGGATGAGTTCATAACCATGGTTATTTCATCCAAAACAGCATTTTTGATTCTAGACTTCTAGAGAACAAATGTTGGATTGACACTTTTTGAATGTTGAGGTTTTCTGGACCACCAGGTTAGGGAAGGAATAAATAGATCCTTTTACATTGGAGAAAAAATAAAACATCAAAGTAACAATATGACCTTTGTAATCTGACTGTATTTGACTTTCCTTCATGCCATCTGACCAGAGTTGCTTCGTACCCTGAAGAAAGGAACAAGATCACAGTATTTGCATATAAACTGGTGGAGATACAAGTCAAACACTGCTCTCACATGCACAATCAGATGAAACAGATAAATCTACAGCTTCTATCTTGTTGCACTGCTGAGGTTATATATGAATAGATAATCACAGGACCTGAACGTAATTCCATTTTGAAGTTTATGTCTTAACGTTTTTACATTAAATAAAGAAGATGTAATTGTCTGTTTGAAACAATTCACAATCACTGCTGTTGAATATGCTACACTCCTTGCTCCTGATCACTGATATTCAACCAGACCCCAACAAACTAAAAGAGAAAAACCACTTCTATATGTCTAGGTGGTGTTTCAGATGTGGCAGATTTTTCAAAGAAGAAACAATAAGGAAGAGCATGGGAAGAAAAATGCCAGAGCATTAGCATCCTTAGCAAATTATTCTAATGTGTAAGTTTTGCTCATGTATGATACAAGAAGTTCTAGATCATTCGATGGAAATAATAGTTGTTAAAAATCTTTAAAATAATTCTCAATATTGTCTGAAAGACATGATGACAGTTAGATTAAGGGGTGGTGTGGGTATATAATTTTTCATAATTGCGTTTTAATAATGTTACTTTTATTTGATCATCTTTGAGTGTAAACATCGAAGATTGCATTGTAAATATCTTTCTGAAGAGAGTATCAGTATTCATAATGTTAAATGCCATTACTACTTACATGAGGAGCATTGCTCTGTTATATCTTCTCAGTTACTAAAACAAAATTAGTATTTATAATCTTATTACTTCTAAAGCAGGTATGCTATCCTCATCACCATGCATCTTTCAGTTCTCCCAAACTTATTTTAATCCACCCTGAATGAGTTTTTTAAATAATATGAAGAGCAACAGCTACAATTTAAGTGTTTGCTCTGACATGGATCTTAAACAGATTTTCAGGTATTAGATTCCATGGGATGTTTAAGCATTTTCCCTGACTAATAGAAATATTTTCCTGTATTTCTAAATAGTTCAATATACCTTAGTAGGTTTTGTAAATGGAATATTTCTTTCCCTCCTTAGGTTAAGTCAGCTGACTGTTTTCTGCTTAGTTTTGAACACAATAGTACTAACTCATAAAATTAATTCCCATTTTGTGGGATTGTCAGAAATGAGGATTGCTCTGACCCCTGTTTGAACTCATCAGCTGAAATGAAGTTGTTCAGTGAGCTGGAGAAGACAAAGCTGAGTTCCAAGAAATTAATCAACTCCATCAGCCTCCATGATAGGCCTGAAAATGGCACACATCAGACTGACCCTGAACAGCTCTGGATTCCCTCTGTAAATGAAAGTCATCATTCCTGGCAAGGAAGATACTAAATTATAGGCTTTTAAATTTAATTTTCAGTTTACTTGTGTCTTCGATTAGTGTGCCATGTTTCATAAAGATGGTAGTACCTTTAAGTAGTAAATGCCCTTCATCTACCAGCTCGATCCGTGTTGTAATAAAAAGGTAAATTTGAACTAAAAACTGTTAGCAAATGAAACATGTGGTTGGGTTTTCCCCCCTTTTCTCTTTCCTTTCTCAGTGACACCTTAAGCAACAACACCAAATTATTTTCTTCATACCAAAATCAATAACAGGCTTGGAAATAAAAAGTAGCCCCACAGCCTGAGGCCACAGATTTTCATGACAGGCTACTAAAACTATCTTTCAGTAGCCTGAAGGTCTGCCAGCTAATCATTCACTTTCCTTTCACTATTTAGTTGTCGGATATCTCTCCGGGCTAGTAAAACTTAAAGGCTATGTGACAAATTGTCTGCTAAAGAAACGTTGTCCATTTTTATCTTTGTGGAACTTCAAACTCTAGCACATAGGTTGGAAAGTTCATATTGCTTTAGAAGAAGGACAGAAATTCAAATGCCAACTAATCTTAAATCCTTAAATGCTATCTTATTTTATTACATGCAAAGCATAAAAGCTATAGTCGTATACCTTTACAAAGCAGCGGTAGTAAAAATATGTTTTTTTCTGGAGAGACAGGATGGATAAAAAAGGGAAAGCAAGTTTAAGATTCTTTAGTTCAAATCTCAAAGCTGAGGGAGAATGACAATTAAGATTGAAAATCTTAATTAAGCTTCTCTTTCCTTGTACATATGCATGACAATATTGCCTATAAGTTATAAGCATAACATTTTTAATATATAAATTGTATGTAATACATATTATCTATTAAATTATATAAATAAATAATATAATCACAGTAACTATAGGAATTCCCGGCTTCCATTGGAAGTGATATCTATCCTAGAGCAGAGATGATAGGAAATTGGAAGGTGGTGAATGCTGTTAACTCTCCCCAAAGTTCTCTTTTGTACAGGTTTTTATTTAAATATATAAATGTATACATTTAATCTAGTTAGTAAAACTTAATTTCTACCTTTTCAAAGGGTTCAACAACTCTAATGGTTACCAAATAACAAATCTAGAGACTGCCTAACAATGCCAACAGTAATTTCCCCATTAACACATTTGGGAGATATTTAATAAACTAGATTGACTGGTATCTTTCTAGTATTCCAGATTAACCATGTACTCCTAGATCTGTACTTACATAGTCTTTCAAGTGCATGGCTTGAGGCAAAATAAGCACTTTTGCTTCTTTAATGTTCTTCCACATTTCCGGTGTTTCCCTTTTCCCTTTACATCTCCATTCCATCCAAACTGTGTCCTTAAAGGGCTTTTGCAGATAAACCAAACTAAAGCTTTCAGATATATAAGTATAATCTATGCTAAACCTTTACATCACCTTAAACAGATTACATCAGTATAAATCTTTAGATCATCTTAAGTACCTCAGACCTATTAATTTGTTCTCTAATAGGCATTTAGCAACAGAGGTGCATAGATAAGGGGTGACTAGGGTGGGGGCCAGACAGTTAAACCTAGTCTGAAGTCACTGAAGTACTTTGCCACGGTGGCTATGTACTAAATTTAGTGATGAACCTTCGTGGTGCCCAGCTATCCTGACACAGTGGATAGTGTATGTCAGTTTCGCTTAGTTAAAAAGCAACAGGCCTTCTCAACCTTAATTACTGCTTACTGCCTTTTATATCTGAGAAGCAAGTTTGGAGGTGTTTCAATTCTCTCTCACTATAATGGAGAAGTAGCTTGAGGAGTCAATTATTTCAAAAGTTTTTCATCGTGAAGAGGAAAGTGCACTCACATTATATGTGTGTATTGTAAACAAAAACACACATAAAGAAAAAAGGTGGTTTGTACTTTTTCCATTGTTCTTTTAAAGCCAGAAGCAGCACACTCACTGTCATCATTCCTTTCAATTTCCACACTACCACTCTCCTTAAAAAAAAATCTTGCTGGTAGTGAAAGCTATCAGACTGAAGGTGTGATGATTGGTTTATTATAAAACCAGGAAAGAAGACAATAGATGATCTGAACATCTAAGGATAGCAAATGTGACCAGACTTAAAATATCCTTTAAAGAGACTTTTTGGAGCCTTGAACCTCTTATAATCTAAAGAAAAAGTAGAACAGACAAGTGATAAAATTTAAACAGAATGGTAGTAGTAGACATGAAGTTCTAGGAAAAGCTGTTGAAACTCCTGTTTTCTTGTTAAGGCAGGAACCAGGCAGCCTCATGACTTATTCACTAGAGTGTGAATATTCAGACTTATATCAGGCCTTGCATACTTCCCCTTAGGTGGAGTGTAAGGGACAATATTAATATAACTATTTCACCTTCACATGGTATTTTCCACGCTAATTTTTTAAGGCTAAATAGTCTTATGTGTTATATGACTCTTTCCCATGGAGGATGATAATGGCTCATCGGGATCACTAAAACACTGCTGACCCTCAGTGCTCAACTGAGTGAGTGTGCACCCTACCTGCAAAGTAGAAAAGCTAAAAATCACAAAGTAACTTCAAATAAAGGTGGCCAGTTTGGGTTGAGTGAATGGGTACTATATAATTAGAAGAATTTTGCATGTTTGGGGGAAGGAGCTCTCTAAGAGCATTAAAATAAATACTTAATAAACTTCTTGCTTCCGAGTCTTTGAAGCATAATCACCGAGACATGGGGGAGAAAGTTATTGTTGCTTGATCTTAACATGTTCCTGGTAGAGAAGTATACTTGGCAATATACAGAGCTGGGACAACTAAAAAATTATTTTCAGTTAGTTGTCCATTGTGTCACTCTGCTAATATCACCACTGGAGAAAGAATGAATTAATTATATAAACTGTTGAGCTGTATTACATTTTATAAGGAGCAGTGTATTTATGCTAACAGCTGACCATTTCAGTTTTTATTAATAGCCACTAATTCTTGCATGTTAACTCTTAAAAACCTACTCAGAGATATATTCAAAATTCAAATGCAGGCAGACAGATATTTTACATGAATTGTGGATTAATCACAAATGTCTTGATATTTCATATTCCCATCTACAAGTCAACAAAGAGGCCACAATTCAAATGTTCTGAAAAACATTCTTGTTATTTTCCCCAAAGTATACTTTGCAACACCTTGGAAATTAAGGTCTATCTACACATGTATGCAGATGTTCAGCTCCAGTCTCTGCTTCGTTTTGATAAATTGCATTTCTGTGTTGTGCCCATCTCTCCCTATGAAGGCATCATTTGTTTTCTTCCCCTGGCTGGTGCTGAGCCTCAGTACAGGCATCCACAATGACACATGCTGGTGGAAACAAGGTGAGAACGCTGGTGCAGACCTCTTCTGCTCTGTGTCAGTTTGTTGTTATTGGCACTTGATCTAGTGGCATGCATCTGTTTAATGAAGCATGGTTGCTTTAACCTTCGAGACCGTCCCTCTCAGAAGCATCAGCTCTCTCCTAGAAATTGAGTCATGACTTAGTAACATGCCAGTTATTAATGTAATAAAAACTGTCCCCTCCACAGCAAAGACCACAGCAGAGAATAATTTGATAATCTTCTAAAGTTATTTGCACATGTTACTCTTCACATGAAGAGTTAACCCATTAGTAGAATATACTAGATATTGTTTTATTGGAAAATGATGAAAAAAATCCAGTCCTGAACTTCTGGATTTTTCTTATATTTGTCCCTTACATGACTTGATTCAATACAGAAATGAGGCCTCAAAGTCTAATCATTATAGTAATTATTTTCTTTTGAAACTAAAATATTAGTAGGAAGAAGCCTCCTATCTTAATATTTCCTTGAAATTACTAGCCTTAAAAAAAATGTGATTGCACTAGTTAGCCTGAGAAATCACGTACATAACTAGAAGTTGGGACCTCAGTTACTTGTCATTGAATAAGTACAGAGGAACAGTGCTGTATGGTTAACAGATACTATAAAGGTTGTTTTATTTCTGTTAACTTCAGAAACTTACTGCAAACATCAAAATCAATAAGGGATTTAATTCAACTGAACAAAGATGTGTTTGAGGAAAATCATCATTGTATTTCAGGAGTTCTTTTCCTACTTTTTCTTGAAATTTTGCTAATCAGAAGGTGATTAGTATTACTCTTTTTGCTAATTTTATTCTTAGTGCTTTATTCCAAAACAGCTGCTTGTGCCTCTAAAAGAGGAATTCAGCTGAGCTTTATTTAATACTTCAGTTGTATACTCTGCCAAGTCACATATCTTCTAGCTTGACTATTAACATAAATCAAAAGATCTTGTGAAAACAACAGACTGTCTAGGAATTGGTAGTGCTTTAGAGAATATGGGCTTGGAAGCAATGCAAATGCTCAGATATTTACCTACCTTTCTTTGTAAACAAGATATTATGAACAGAAAGATTACAAATTGTAAAAATGCAAATAAATGGTTGACTATTTCTTTACGCACTTTTTTGAGTTGGATACATTTTCTAATGGGGTTTTTCAACAAAGGCTTTGTGACACATTAATACTACTGCTTGTGGTTATGATGAAAGCTCGGTGTTACTAAAACTTCGAAGGCAATGATTCAGTGTGAATTTCTCTGATTTGAGCACTGATGATAACCTTTGTCTAAAACACTAGGCTGGAACACTTGTATTGTTAAACACTTGTGCTGCATTGACCTTTCTCAGGATTGTTTGCAGTTGGATATTTCAACACACCATACCTGCAATTGTATTGACTAGAGTATTTTGCCTGTCAGGATTAAGTTAATGTTGTTATCTTTGGCTGTAATGAGTTTTTAGCCTGCTGATGCCTGCCTGCAAATGCAACTGTAAATTACTTTACAGTAAGACGTGATGATTTGCTAAGTCTCTTGATAGGGTCTTTAGTCAGATTTAGTGTAAAATATAAGGTGAAAAAGTTTTTATGCTCTGACATTCTGGATTGCAGTTGATGTTTTCAGAACCTTAGCTCTTGTATATATATATATATATATATATATGTGAGAAATTTCACTAATGTCCTAGAAATTTTAATATATTTTCTACCAAAGTAGGGGGGAAAAAAGAGTAAAAAAGAAATAAATGTAATGTGATTTCAATTTTACCATCTTATTTTTAAAATTACTGGGAACTTCTAGGTTTCATGTCAAAATATTTATAACCTTGTAACTGAGCCCTGTTGCACAGATAATTGGCACCTTATCCTCAAGTGCTTTCAGCAAGACCTATCAATGATCTCATGCTTCCTTATGTTTCCTCTTCCAAATCATATGGGAAAGCAGGCCAGGACAGAGAAGTTGAGCGTGCACATTGTCTGTCCCATGGCTGAAGTACTGGGTGTGTCTCCTGTCCAGCCACACTTGCAAAACTCCTGTACAAAATCCTGTAATTTGCATCTCACTTAGTGTGATACCTTTTTTCTACTTTTGACAAATACAGTATTATCTTGTTCATATTTGTTCAGGACAAGTCTGTAAAAATTGCTTTCTTGGGCAGGAATTAACTTAGAATTCTGATGCTGAAAAGACTTGCCCTTTGCCTATCACACCAAGCATCAAGCTCCTTGTTTCCAATCTGAGTAGCCACAGGAACCTACCTGTATCTCACCTACTATCATGCTGAACTTAATGAGAGATGAGGCAAAGTGGGTGCTGTAATACAGTGACCAGTGTCATCTCAGAGATCTGAAAGGACATATTGTCCTCAGCAGGGTGACACACTGGGAAACCCTGGGAGAGGACTCTGTATCCTCCATCTAAAAAAATCTCCCTTGACACTAATTTTGGCAAATATGAAAATGTATTTAAATTGAAAGGCAAATTTGACCTGGTTGAGAAACAAATAATGAATTTAGAGATGCCTAGAGAAATTTAAAAAAACCCTCAGCTCAGAATGAAAAGCTGAAACTTAGAATCATAAAATGAAAATACAAATTAAAGTGTTTCAAGAAAACTGAAAAAATTCATATTGTTTTGTTTAGACTTAGAGCTTTAGTATGCAAAATTGCATATTGTACACCATCACATTGTAGTTCATACCAAGCTGTTAATGGCAAATTAATGAAAACATTGTTGTAAAGATATTTTGGGTTTTGTTCAGTGAAAATCTAGTTGCTATCTTTCACATAAAATTGACAGATTGTAATTAATCTTTTTTGTATTAAAGGCAGTATATAGGAATTGTTTGGACTTGGTTAACAATTTCTTTGCTGATGATAACTATTTTAACTTTGAGGATAGGATGGGAAAGCATGTTTCCGTCAGAGCAGCTGTGGTACCAGTCAGCTAATCAGAATTCAGCTTCTTGTCTGTTTCCAGTTCTATGGACCACAGCTATGGGATTCAGCTCATCTGCACGTCAACACGTACATTATAGATATCTGGCTAGTTTTCTAGGCTTTCCTTATAAGAGGCAACATTTAAGGTGGTTACCTTAGTGAATGCAACTGAGTGCAACTGGAGTCTAATGATAAATGATAAGGAGTAATGCAGAAATCTAAGGGGAGTTCAGGTGAATGCTTGTTATGAGCAAATTGTGCACGAATGTCATTACTTTTTTTTGCTTGTTTTGTTTTGTTTCTGTAAATCATTGATTTCAAAAGGCAGTAGAAGTTTAGGACACTTCTAGGTTTTGCTAAAAAAAAAAAAAATTAATAAACTCTTATGGTGACATAGGGTCCAGGACAGACTCAAAGACTTAAGTTATAGCTTAGCAAATCTCACTTCATATCCTGCCACAGTTGGGGAAGTATGAAGAATTAAAACCATTAAAGTGGTCATTTCTGGCTGATGTGAAAGTCACAAATACATTCACAGATGTATTAAAAAAAAAAAAAAGAAAAAGGCAATTATATAATAAGACAGTTCATAACAAAAAAAAAGAAGAAAACATTCCAAAAATGCATCAGTATTATATATGTTATAATATTGGACAAAAAAACAGATATGGTATTTGTCTCTAGCAATATTAATCCTCCCAAAGTTTGCATCCTATTTGGAAAAAAAACCACACAAAACAAAACAAAGGGAAAAAAAAGGCGGGGGGGAGGATAGAACGGAAGTTCTAAATTTAGAAATAAATAAACAGTAAGGTAACAGAAGAAAACTGTCACTTAGCTGAGTGAACATCAACTGACTTATCACACTTGCCAATGTTTCATCATGGATGAGGTGAGGCAATTCCTATATTGCCAGAAAGGTAGCAGCACATCCTTATAACTAAAGTGGTTCAGGAAAGGCTCTTTGATTCTATCCTGTCACCTATAAATATTGAAGTGACTGAGCTGGAATACCATGGAGTAGAGTTTGCATATAACAGAAGTCACAGCTGCTATTGCCCTAATTCCACCTGGATACTTAAAGGAGGTTCCATCAGGTTTCAGGCAAGAAAGGTCCTAAAATGGCTTTGCTAGGGGGAAGAGAGCAAGATGTGCTAAGAGAGACTTGCATGTTATGATCTAAACTCTTCTTTCAGGCTGACTAGAAATACAAAGATTTCCAATGAAAAAAATTTAAAACACCTTTTCCTGACTATAATACATGATAAAATAATTATGCAGCATAAACTAAAGAGATTTTCCAAAAGCTTGGTAAAGGATTTTGAAAACAGATTTAGCAGAGTGTTCAGTGCACATTCAGGGCGCTGTATGTCACTGAAAGAAAAAAAAAATGAAGCAAACAGATACTTTGGACAGATAGAATATACAACTACTTGTCATTATGAATTTTCACTCCAGCTGGCTGCACATCTTGCAACAAGAGCTGATTGTATCATAGTATTTTTAGAAACAATAAAAACCACAGTTCTTCCTCCCTACCTGTAGAGCCAGCTCTTAGTCTCCATCTACTGCTGAACTTGTTTCACTGTTACTCACACCATTGTTAAAGTGCATGCTAAAAATTGTAGATTATTTCTGTTCACTGCACACTACATTGTTTTACCATGGATAATATTTTATTTATAAGAAAAATAAATTGTCAGAGTTAAAAAACACAGTGCATTTTGTTCTAGGCAACACATTGCTTTTATCACACAAATAATTTATTGGTTTTGCTCCCAGACGAGTTCTGTGCTGACCTTTCCAGGTATACTGAATATTGCTGCATAATTCGTCTTGTTGGAAAAATGTATTTATTTTAGCCATTAATACATGCTGTGATAACCTTTGTGTTGAGAAGCAAGTTTGTTGTTTTAATTCTGATACATATTTTTACAGAGGGATATACTGAAAATCAAACTTCCTATCTTAGAGCCTTTTATTCTGAAGAAGAGAGACAGATTTGAATCTAAACCTACCATATAAGCTTTGGTAATGGTTTGAAGCAGAACTAGAACTTCCTCATTTCCTGGTTACAGGGCAGACACAGCCCCACTCTAGTTCAAATCCAGCCTCTGCAAGTTGTCAGCCCAAAATGGCATGCACATTTTTAGAACAGCTCACTGCATTTCAGCAACACCTAATGTGAGCTTGAATAACTTCAAACATTGTTTCACAGCATCCCTGTCTTATGCAACCAAATCAGCTACCACATCAGCCCATCCCTATGTGAATATTTGCTTTCAGATTCTATGGATGAAGGGTCTGAGGGCTGAAGAAATGCCAAAACCACATTTTTCAGTTTATAATGAACTGCACACTTGGCAAATTTAAGTCACAGTAAAGATGTCCAAAGACTAAAACCAAGCTAGAGTAGTGAAATCAATTAGAGAATGAAATTAATTTTGAGCAAAATGCACACAAATTTTCATGGAGTAGTTAGGTTTTCATATTGTTAAATATATGTCTAATAACTTATTTTTAAATAACCAGTTCAAATTTTCTCTTCCGAGTATACTGAAATTTGCCTGAGAAAAAAATGATTCATCATAAGTGCATATAAGTGCAGAAAACCAATATGCAAGTCTTTGGCTTACACTTCTGGAAGAAATGAATCTGAAAATAAAATTACATCTGTTCTGTTTTTTTTTTCCCCTGAACATCAAACACTTAATATCTGGTGCTCAATTTTTGTAGTTTTCAAGTCCTTCTACAAGCTGCTCAAAATCTGGTCTCATACTTGGTATTTCCCCACTCAAACAGTGTTGGTGAACATATTATTTATTGGTTTGTTGTGTTTTTTAAGGAGAGGGAAAAAAATATTTGCAAAGCAGAAGAAAGGTCAGGGTTGGAAGGTGAGCAATAACTTGCAAACATTTTCCACTTCAACAACATCTCCAGGAGTTTAACATCACTTTGTGCTTTTTTTTTCTTTTATTTCAATACACCTTCTGTTTAGACAGCTGCCTGAATACATGTTTATAGCACACAGAAGAGAAAGACCTCCCAGTAAAATGTGTCACTAGTTAAAAAGACAGACCATAAATTGGAATAGGCCTACCTCTACAATTATTCTCTCTACTGTAATTAATTTGGACAAATTCTGGCATTTGCTGCCTGAAATTTGAAACATAAACAATATTTACACCCATATGTACTTATGTTCAGTTTAGTCAACTTATGATACAAATGGTAGGAAAAAGAATTAAATCAAAGTTTTTCATTATTCTTTTTGGAAATGCAGACAAAAAATGGAGTATTCTCCCAAAAAGTCCGACCAAAATATGTGAAAATATTATGAGAGAGATCTTAGTGCCATGATTTCTCCTGCTCTCTCTCTGGTCCATTTATTTAATATTTATTATTTAACAGTAATATTTAATTATTTATGTGAAGTGGAATAGCATCAACAAGAGAGGCTGGGAGAAAAAAACCAACCTGACTTTGTAGAGCATTGGTTATTATACTTGTCCATGATGTGGAAGAGGGAAGATGGAGGAGTCTATATTCCAAAACAGGGAGAGGAAAACTTGAAGCTGTTGTTTTCCTATCTTATTTGTATCAGGAGATTAAGCTATTTCATGACAAAAACTCTCTTGCACTTTTTTCCTCTCTAAATTTTAATGTGCTGGTAGTACAAACCACTGCTGTAACTTCTTAAAATAAAAATGACATGCCAATGTTGAGAATGGAAATGATCCCTTTTAGCCTGGAACATCAGCTTAGGTGTCTCTATAGGCAGCTGCAGGCATCTTGGCAAGGAGATACGGAGCACTTACTTTAGATATATATACATTCTCTATTCAATCAGTGCACAATTTCAGCTGTTTCAAAGGATGGTAGGGAAGGCCTGTGGACTACAGGACATGACTTGAGCTTATGTGCAAACAACAGAGATGTCTTTGAATGTCTTCACCTCTCTAGAGCAAGTACCTCAGACCTGCAAGAAACAGATGGAATATTTCTGTTATTTCCAGTTCATCATTGAATGAACTTTTAGAAAGAAAGATACTAAAGGGTAGACCCCTGTCCTCTCCAGTTTCTTCTCTGGCCTATAGGCATACAGAATTCATACCACAAACTTTCTGGTAGAATAGTCTGGCTTAGGAAATTGGGTGACAAAGGAAGAACAAGAAGCTGCCACTTCCAACTGGTGTCAAGACATCCACAAAAAGGAACTCTGAAATTTGAAATGTTTATGTTTAGTATACTGTTGCTTAGATTAAGATCATCCAGCCTTAGCAGCTGCAGTATCTGGAACACACTGTCCTATTCCCTCCCCATTCCAATCCCCACCACAGGTTCTCTTCTGAAGAAACAAAAATTTGCCTTTCACACCACCAGCATCAATTGTCACCAAGAAATTTATTCCCTTATGTACCAGTTGACATGGGTGACTGCAATAGGGAAGAGAAGAGAGTAGCAGGAGGTCAGGTGGTTAGCTGCATTTGTTCCATGCATTCCAGCTGCTGGTCTAGTTGCAGGGGTTAAGGACATGAACAGTGCTAGGAGAAACCCAGTGCTGACACTTCAGGATGCTGAGCTCTATCCAGGTCCTTCTTTCTGCTGGAGTGATTTGGAAAGGTTGGTAGAAGGGAGCCCAGCCTGCTGAAAAGCTACCAGGCTAATGAAACTGTACAATCCTTCTGCTTGACTGTTGGAAAAACTACCCCTGTTTCCATAAAGATACAGTAGGGAGGATAGGAGGTTTTTGTAGGCTAGACTGAGCCTCTGATGGTGTGCTGGGACTGGAGCCCAAGCCCAAGCCCAAGCCCAAGCCTTACTCTCTAACTTATGTCTCCAAGCATAGCTACCAGCCAGGCTCTGCAAACTTCAGTCTCCATTCATCTCTAGAAATCAGGACAATCAGTACTCCAATGATCTCTTATCAGCCTTCTAGTGCTTCGTGCTCATGACACACCCTGATCTGAATTTGTTCCTGCTTGGAGTATGGATGTATATTAATGTCTTCAGTAAGATTGCTCAGCAATGAGTCCTCTGTTTCCACACAATACTCAGTTAAGAAAGCCCACTTTCAGCTGCATCCAGCATTTCCTAAATTTGTTTAAAAATTAGATTTACATATTTTCTTTCTTTAGTTCCATGATTGTTCTTCATGATTCTGTTTCCATTTCCCCTTCTGCATACTGGAAAATCTTGTGTGCAATTCTTTTTCTCTGAATACATTAAAAACAAACTTATAAACTTAAATGTTGCCTCTTTTCTAATATTTTTGAGAATTTTTCTTTTTTTTTCATTCTATATAGTTAATATAATTTTTTTTCCAAATCAAATTTCACTGTTATTTTCCAGCTTTTCTTAGTAACTTGATTTTAAATCTTCACCATGAATCATCATAATTCTCAGAGAGCAGTCTCTCCTGCCCACCTTCTCAAACTGTTTCCCTCAGTCTTTGTCTTGTTTGAGGTGAGATGGCCTTGAACAGGGTATATCAAACCACACCAGTTTAATGTAGCATTGCATTTAAGAAGTTCAGAGCAGCTGCTTTGAATCACCTCTAGAAGACTATTGCCTCTGTCGATTAACTACAGGTCACTTAGGTCTCTACATTTCATGAATCTGAATTGTGACCTTAGTGAGGTGTTTAAAGTGAGCCACAGTTGTGAAGTGTGTGCCTTGTCGTAATTGACAAATGACTTGAAGTTGGTGCACTCGCCAGTAGGAACAGGCCCAGTCAAGAAGAGGATATATATTTGTTTGAATTTGACTGCAGAGTGAGGACATGCTTTAATTATAATGTTCACACAGCTGCTGTGCTTCAAAACCATTCCAGGCCCCAGTCCTGGAAAAAGATTTGTTTTGAGGTACTCTTTGGCCATGAAGAGTTTTATTGACTTCGGGCCTATGAGCATGTATTGGTGCCAAACACTGCAGCTGCAATAATTAATTAAGATTGAGTTGCCTAAGAGTGGGAAAAGGTACAGTATTTCTAATTCTTTTGATCCATAGCTGCTTTGCTCCATGTGAAGATCTAAAATTTTATAGCATGTGAACACCATGATAATCGTGATCACCATTTTAATGGTCACCACACTGCATATGCAATGGTAAGTGTGCCTCAATACCACAAAAAGAGCAATCCATCACCTAATCAGTCTACAATTCCATTCTTCATTCCCATTTTAAGTACGTACAAAGTGATGCCTTGGACTTGAATACCTGTAACTTATGCAAAATACTTGATTATTTACGTAGTTTTTTTGGGTTTTTTGAGTGATTCTTTCGGATTTCTTGGACTGTTGGAAAGTTTTAGGACCTAAAATAGTGCTAAAGAAAACCACCTCTCAACCTGTCTCCATCCTCCTCTTCACTCACTACTTTTCTTCATTTTTTAGAATATATTTACTTTAATTTTCCTGAAGCTGTCTTTCTTCTCATATGCCATTTATCTCAAGTAATTCCACAGTTACTTGTCAGCATCCTTCCCTACCATTGTCCTATTCTTGGACCAGCAGTGCTGGAAACACCAGCTATGTAATAAAATTTCACTCCCTCTTGTGGAAAAAAAGAGATAAGAAGCAGCAACATGGAGAGATGACCCTGAGATCAGGTAGGTAGAAAATATTACTTTTATTATTATTATATTATACAAAATAATATGCGTATTGTTAACAAAATTGAAAACACCACAGATTTGAAATTGGTTTTCTAGATCCCACTGTGGGGGCTAGTAACATTATATTTCCAAATTAAAAGTTGGTACTCCAGAATATGTTAGTAACAAGAGTTAAATTCCATGGCCAAGGAATCACTCAGTCTTGCCCATACATCTGCCTTGTTAGTAATAAATCTATAGGAGTCATTAGCAAAATCTGCTGCCAGCTACATACCCTGTGGTTAAAGTTCCTTTACTTCTCATAGGCTTGTCCAGAGCATGTCTGATCAAGACACAGGCAAGAAAATTTCAAGAGACATTCAGGATACTTTAAGCCATGTCTTCTTTGTAAAACAGTGCTGAAGCCATGTCAGCTGGAGTGGTAGAAGAACATATTCTCTTGCTAGAGAGGGTAGCCTGCCAGGCTGCATGCTAAATTGCTTTGTTACTTAACCTCAATCTCTGTATGCTTGAAGAACATAAAAAGTGTGTTCCCATCAGTTTAGGCAAGCATAGAGCACTATCAGTGTTCTTACCCCCAATGGCTTGCACACTGAACTATGAACAAGCAATAACAGATTGATATAGAAAAACATACAAGAGGAATGACAGGAAGAGGAAGAGGAACGATAAGAACAATGTAAATTGCAGAATTATTTCAGCTTTTCAGAGCTCCAGCTATTTGACCACCTTTATTTATTTTTTTCCCCTCTTCTTGGCTCTGTTTGACTATGAGGGACTCAATAAATGGTATTCAAACAGATTTTTCTGTGTAACATCTAAATCTTTTTGGCATTCCATCAGAATGAAAAATATTACTGAAGAACAATATTATTAAGTTGAATTTTTCAGCTTACTGCATACGTTATTCCTATTACAGCATCTGGAAAGAAGAGATCTGCCAGGTCTTTTAGAAAGTGTAAATTACAGTTGACAGGGATAATTGATACTCCTGGGCTGCCTTTTCTCTGTGGTCAACTGGGAGTTTTGGAGCAACACAAGATTTTATAGATCTTTCAGCTAAATTGAAAATCCAAATGTAGAATGCTGCACTAAGAACTGTATGTTGATTTGAGGAAATTCCTGAAAAAAATAAAGCCAGAGTCAGTGAATAGGTTCTACTGTCCTATGGCTGTATTATACTTATATGTCTTTTTAGAGACAGTATTTTTCTTTTAAGTAAGGTTCAGTAATCAGTGTGGCTGACAGTTATGGAATGACATTGAATATATAAAGCACAATGTTTCAAATCCCACTTCAGCTGGTAGATGGTTGGGCACTGGAAGGGGGTCCCCAGGGAAGCAGTCACAGGACAAAATCTGACAACGTTCAAGAAGTGTTTGGACAATACTCTCAGACACATGGTGTGATTCTTGGGATATCCTGTGCAGGACCTGAATTTGATGATCTTTATAGGTCTCTTCAGGGTATTCTATGGTTCTATGATTCTATGATTTCTCAGAGAAGTGGAAAGCAAGGATTGAAATGGCATTTCTTGAATGGCAATCTTACCTCACTGAAAGTATTTTCCTGGAGTTCTGGTGAATGCTAGATGTCATACATAGGAACTCTAGTGTTTTGTCTATAAAAATGGTCTTGTAGACTGGTGCCTAGGGCTACCCATATTTTAATAGATGGTCATTGGACATCATGTACATTGTACATTGTATGACCTGAGGGCAGGACTCAAGTCTTTGGTCATAAATGAAGAAACAACCTTGAAACCCACAACCAGCTGCTCAACCTCTGCAAAATCATAGGAGTTAAGTGAGGCAACTATTCTGTTTTGGTTTTGGCTGTGTTTTAAGGATTGATTTTCACAGGTATTTAACTTCCATCCACAGAGTGGGAAGCTTAAGTACTGTAGTCTTACAGTCTTATCTCAGAAAACCATTTATAAATCTTCAAGTTTTTATGCTCTATTTCACTATGTTACTCGTAACTCTAATCTTTCCTTTCATCATGTGAAAAACTAATGAAATTTAAAATTTCTTATTACGTCTTTTTCTGCTTTTTTTCTTTTGCATTTTCTTTTGTTTTGAAAAAGAGTATTGGAAAATAATTTCCATTATAACTAGTGGGCCAGGACACCAGTGGAAGAGTTCACAGGTCTCCTAAAAAGAATCAATTACATTTGCAAGTGGGGCAAAGAATGGGGACAATTGTTTGAGTCTTGGGTTTGTGCAACATTTTTAATACTCACTGAAAATTCTCATAGCTGTCTTTACAAAATGGTGCATTTTTAAGACTCTTTGCACCTTGTCTTAATGATTTGGGATAGAAATATTTTAGCACTTATTTTAAGTGCTTGCTTGGTCATACATGAAGCAGTATAGCACTTTGAGAAACAACCCACTGCATATAAAGAAAGTTGCAAAATTAAAAGGACATGTTCAGCTCCTTCCTCTCTTGGGAGAAATCTGCAAAGACTTTGATCTTAGCCATGTTGCCCTATTACTTGACATAACATGAGTATTTTGCAATTCATTTCTAAGAATTTATAGAAGGGCATAAAAAATTATTTTTAAGAGCCATTGTCAGTTTTAATGTACATAGAACCATTTAAAAATCTAATCCAATTAGCTGATCCAGAGATTGCTTCTCTGATGCCCAGAACCGTTTCTCTGGATATTTAAATCAATCAAAAGGCATTCTAAGTGCTGTCTTTCAGTTAGTTTATTTTTATCCTATCCTGAGCTTCATCTAGCATTTAGGAAATTTGTGAAGTTATATTAAAGTTATCAATGGTAAGACATAAAATAGAAGATAGATCTGCTACTTCAGGTGTGTTTTTACACTGCTAAAGATGGCAGTGCAAATAAAATTAACCATCATGAGAAACTACTGAGCACTTTATAGGTATAGCCTGTATGAACAAGACATTTCCCACAAAAGCGGTATTTTTCAGCTGTGGAAAATTGCCTTTAGTTCCTTTGGAAGAAGCTTTTTCAGTCTTAGGAAGACTGTTCTTCCAGAACCATATAAAAGTCATGTGAGGACACCTTGTAGACATCACAGGTTACCTAGAGCAGGATTGTCAGAAGAACTCATCACTGGCACAATTTTCCTCTCAGCAACTTCAGAAGCAGCAGGACAAATAGGAAAAAAGCAACCAATAGTGTCTGGAAATCCAGAGGTATCTAGGCACTTGGATTACAGTAAAACAAAATTTCTCACCAAGGAGATTGTGGTGCACTGAAGCCACCTCTAACTTTCAAAAGGTGCTAGAGCATAAACTGGCATAACATGGGAGAACAGCAATCCAGCGTCATTGCAGTATCACAGAGAGAAAGCACTGCAGCAAGGTCTCTATTTAGAAGAAACAACCACAGTGCTAGGTTTAGACAAAAGTAAGGGAAAAGTCAACATACCCTGAGAATATTTTCCTGGACACCATTTCATGACCCTCTAGACCATGTGTCTGATGTACCTGAGATGCAAAAGTATATTAATTGACTTCTTCACACCTCTGTTACACAAAACACAGTCTCCACGACCTTTACTGAATATAGCAAATCATAAGTTAGAGCTCTTCTGGGCCACTTCCAAGCCAGCCTGTGGAATATCAGACATACAGCCACTTTGAAAACTTTTTATTAAACAATTTTCTCCTAATTCAAATTACTGAGTAAACAAAATCTCTGCTTTTCAAACACATAGAGCCCTGCTTGGAATAATTTCAAATTCCATGTTTTGATAAAAGTACTGAAGCTCTTGGAATATTTAATTTCAAACTTTTGAAAACCGAAAATCTTCTTTTGCATTCTGAAAGAGCTGAAAAAAGGTGTCCTCCTCTTCTCTAGTTATTTCCAATACCCAGCTTTGTCTTCTGAGACAGCTTGAAAGAGGATTTGCTATCCAGTTGGAAGATATTGGTGGCAGGCTAATTGTAGAAGATGTCCACTTTTATTAGGTTTATTCATACTTGGTAATTGTCCCTTATATCATCCCACCACTAAATACAAAGCTACAATACAAACATGTTAGAAAACTATTGCAGAGTGATTTCCATTATTAATTTCTTAAGACTTTCCCCTCAGAGAAGAAATACCTGAATGAATACTAAAAATGGCAATGCCATCACTGTGACATCCTAAGCAAAGATCCACCTCAAAACATACCATGCTTTTCCAGAGAAGATTGACATCAACAGAAAGGGGAACATTTTTGTCCTGTAGAGATAAGAGGATTTTTTTTTTTGTTTGTTTGATTTCTTTTTCACTTCTTTTAAAGACAGGCTAGAGCTACAAGGGTCCAGCAAGATGGTCAGAAAGCCTCATGAAAACAGCACACCAAGAATGTATCTCCCCTCTTCAACTGTAGCTCTGCTCCTGTACTGTCAGAGATGCTAATCCAAATTAGTGTGAGCACCAATTAACTGGTTCTGGGCTGTGGAGCCTGGCTCATTTCTTTCCTCTGTCATGTCATAAATAGTGTCTGTTCTCTCAGAAAGGAGAACCGGTGTGGGACATGAGCAGTGACTTCAAGCTTTTTTTGAAAGTAAATACAGGAACTGACTAAAGGATTGTGAAAAATATATGCACTTGTAAAGTTTAATCTGAGAATAGTTGCCATATCAGGCATAGAAATCTCTTCCTACACTGTTTTTTGAACAAATGAAAATTACAATACTAAATTTTCTTCAATGAAGAGTAAAAGGAACAGTATCCCTGCTATAATGCATTTAAATGCCAATTGTCTGCCACTTTTCAAAAACCTAACATTGTTAAATTGCCTTTTAATCACTCTGTTTGATATTTGATACGTAGCAGTAAAATGTTTATACTGTGAATTGTACAGTAAACCTTCAGTTTAGGAGCAAATTAATAGTCTGGAACCGTGAGAATCTGACTGTTTCTGAATATTGATGATCTCACTTTCTGAGTCTCTCTGGGATTGGGGGTGCGAGGTGTTGATCATTGCTTCTCACTGATAAGCAAAATATTTCCAGAGCGTGAAGAATTCTGTGGTGTGTGAGAAGGATAAACCATAATCTGCATCAACACACTAACTTCTCCTCTGCCATTTGCATTGAAAATCAGGTGGAAGTTATGCTAAGCTCTCTATTATAGCCTCATGTATGTGAAAGGTCTTCCCCTTCATTTGAATAAGGCCTCTTATGCATGTGAAAAAAAGCACATTTAAAAGGAAGGTTCCTTTAATTAGGGTGGCATTTAGAATTCTTAAATGTTCACTTTTTGTGATGCTAAATTGTGGAGTATTTTCAAATATGTTGAAGTAGTCATTTTCATTAGTTACTTTTATTTTTATTTATTTTTAAACGAAAATGACATGCTCTACAATATGGAGTGAAGGAGTAGATTAATATGACTAGCTAGATTAAGGAAAATTTAAATCAGAGTGTTTGATGAAATGTAGGAAAATGTTTAAATATAGGATTAGACTTACAATATAGAAAGCAGTCAAGGAGATCAAAAGAACTCTGTTCAGAAAGTCCTATTAAAAAGAGAGGAAAAAAATCTATTGAGTGAATTCTTATAACTAAATGATTAAAGTGTTTTTAATATATTACATTCAATCTGACTTAAAAATAAACAGTAAAGAATGTGCATGAAGTAGAGATTGTATTCAGTTTTGTGCAAAGACCAAGTAACTGGGCCTATGTGAAGCTGTCATAAAACACATATATGAGACTATGGAATTTAACTTAAAAGGAGTTCCCTGGAGAATAATTTTAAATCTTCCATGCAGCTTTATGGAGACAGAAGTTAACTGATTGGCATCTGTATGAATATGGATTTCTTTAAATCCATATTTGATTTTCTACACCTTAAAAAAATCAAATGTAACCTATTAAATACATCTTAAGAAAACCTTTGGAAGAACATGCTTAATCCTCCGGGGAGTCAATAGAAATGCCTCTAACTTTGGTAACTTACAACTACCCAAGATCATAGGAGACACTTCCATAGCTGTCAATGTCTTCTGTATCTCATCAATCTAGGTTTGTTTTGTCTTGTTTTGTTTTTAATAATGTTAGACTGAGTTCTTGAGTCATTGTTAACATTCAAGGTTGACAGGATCCTGCACGCTTCTTTTATTTCCCCACTGGAAATCTTTATAAGAAATGCACAGGGAACAATGTAGATTGAAATTTACTTTTCCTGTTATACAAAAGTCTTTTCCTAGTTTGATAATCTGAGATTTTAGCAGGTTTTCATTACATAAAATAAGCAAATGGTGGACACATAAATATTGTACAGCTGCATGTGCAGCGCACATCACCTGTAAAATGCATTTCCCACACAACTGATCTATTTTTGTGGAGTGCTTTAAAAACAAAAATAAAATAGAATATTTAATGTAGTGTACAAACCCTCAATGCTCACGTGGACCACAGATTTTTTTCTGGCTTGAATCCCTAGTCCTTCATTTACTCAAATAAAAATTTCTACAGAAGTTATGAGCTTCAATCAAAATGCACAAAAATTTGTATTTCAAAGTCCTATTTTAATTTGGCATGATTACTCACTAGTCAATCTGGACATCTTTTCCTAGTTTACTTTATATCCAGGTGTATTTGGTACAAATACAAAAACAAAAGTGGCAATTTCATTCCATTAACTTCCCACCCTTCCCATCAGCCTTTCTCAATGACATTTTACAGCCATGCTTTCCAGATACCATCTACAGCAAAATTGCTGGTAGCTTGAATGTTGGTGTGTGGAATGGACTCTTCTCCAATTTCTATTAGAAATAGCTCTGCCATCAGGGCAAACAGATGCTAGGAGATTAATTAGTAAACAGTAAAGGAGATACGTTCATTCCTTAATTCATTAACTACAAAATACAAGAGGAAGTGCTTTCCCAAATACATACATATTTTAAAATATTCTTGATGTAAATGTGTAGTTTCAGTTTTCCCTTTTTATTGAACAGATTTCAAGCAGGATTAATTCATTATTTCTTCTTACTACATCACAAAAGCAAGGTCAGTTGATTAGTTTATTAATACACATTAACAGTGTTGAGGGCTGCATTCAGAGTATGGGATGTCCTGCAATCAGAGACATGGACCTTTGTGTCAGCAAAATTTCCAGTTGTTCCTACAGCAGGTTCAGTTCCACAGATTGAAGTGAATTGTGGGAATACCTTTATATAGTGATGCCAGTATGGGACTATACTATGCTGCACTACATTCCTCATCACCGTGGCTGCTGGTGAGGCCACACCTCGACTCCTGTATCCAGTTCTGTGCCTCTTAATTCAGGAAGGATATTGAGGTGCTAGAGTGAATCTAGAGGAAGGCAATGAAGTCTAATGAGGAGCAGCTGAAGGAGCTGGGGTTATGTAGAAGAGGTTCAAGGGGGGCACCTTATCACTCTTTACAAGGACCTGCCTGAAAGAAGGGTCTAACCAGGTGAGGGTCAGTCCCTTCTCCCAGGTAATAAGACTGGATGAGAGGACAAAGCCTTAAGCTGTGCCGGGGGAGGTTTAGGTTGGACATCAGAAAGAATTTCTTCAAAGGAAGAGTAACTAGAAATGGGAATGGACTACCCAGGGAGGTGGTGGAGTCACCATTCCTGGAGATGTTTGAGGAAAGACTGGACATGACACTTATTGCCATGGTTTAGTTGATATGGTGATCTCTGGTCATTGATTAGACTCATTGATCTCAGAGGTCTTTCCCAAACTAATTGTTTCACTGATTCAGTGATTTGGTAATTTTTGTGTCCTTTGGCACCACTGTGAGCACAGCTTGGCATTGCAGCTACAATCCGTCAGTTGGCAGCGGCTACTCTGCAGCAGAATGGAAGACTTGCTGCCTGCAAGGTAAACAGAAACAGCATTGTAAGAAGGTGGAAAGGAGGGGAAAAAATCTTGGAGGCCCAGAATATTCAGGAGCTCCAGAGTAGAAGAAATTAAGGTGAAAAAAAATCTCAAATAGCTTCTCAAAAACATTGTTTGTAATAATGGAAGATGCCATAAATCAAAATAGTTAGGGGGCAAATAATGCCAGCAGTGAAGACTGTGCACCTGGCAAGCCTGAAAGAACAGGCGACCAGACAAATCTTTGGAGAAGCCACTAGGTTCATGGTTTGCAGTAAGCAAACATGATCCCCTTCCCTCTTACAAGCTGTCTCTTTCTGATGGAAGCCCAAAGGCTGTCTTGCTCCTTACTTCTCTTCACTACTGACTTCATCAGTTTCTATTGCACATCTACAGAACTTTTGCTTTATGTTTTCCATCCTGGCAGTTGGGAAGTCTCATGATTCAGTTTTTTATCAATTCCCACCTGCAGTAAGACAAAGAGTAAAAATCAGAATTAATATTGAATATCTTTGGCATTTAATTATAGACACATCTGAGCTGAATGTGACATACTATCACTCTATTAACTTCAAACTTGTCAGTAATTTCCTAAATTTGCATATTGGCAAACATTCTTGAAAAACATGTTTAATCAATCCTGCACAGGAGAGAGAGGTCTTGTTATTGTGATGTAAATACTTTAATGAAAGTGGAGATAGTAATTTGTAGAACTAGAAACTGTAAAGAAGCTGCTAGGTATCCAGAAATCAGGCTTGGGACAGAATATCTTTATACTGATATTAATGCTTTAACACAAAAGAGAAAATGAAATTATAATAAAAGCAATATGGAATAAAATCTGAAAAGAATCAGATGATCACAGAGATAGACAAAGCAGAAATTGATAGCAACTGAAATTTGAAGTATTGATTTTTTCTGTACAAATATAATCTTTTGATGTATCAGACAAGCTATTTCTGCATATAATATATTATACTAATTATCCATTTTGAAGATGAATTACACCAATAAAATCCAGAAGACTGCTACAGTAATCTGGAGAATGGAAAGCACAACTGATGAAAAGTTAAAGAAATGGAGATTCATGTCTTGACAGAATAAGGG
Organism: Toxostoma redivivum; assembly: GCA_013397375.1. NCBI lineage: Eukaryota > Metazoa > Chordata > Aves > Passeriformes > Mimidae > Toxostoma > Toxostoma redivivum. Next base: position 578,567 of record VXBI01013141.1, read on the forward strand.
GTAAGAGGATATAAAATGGTCTGCTGCTATCCATAGATGCAGCAGAAGGATGGAAGAGCAGAAGATAAACTGCAAAGAAGACCAAAGAATGATGAATTACATAAGCCAAAATAAAGTTTTGGTCAAAGAATTGCAGGGCCATGAATAAAATTAGGAAATAGTAAGAAGTATTTTAATTACCATAGAGTAACCAGTGGAGGAGAAGTGAGCTTGATGTTCTACAAATCATTTCCTCTCTAGGAATAATTTTTCAAGAATAAAAGAGGAATAATTTTTCGGTGAAAACCAGGACTTAGTGCAGCTACAGTCCAAGATTAATTTGCACATTTACGTATTTATTAATGAATTTAAGACATTCTGGCCTTTATCACAAAACAGTGGGATTCTGTGTGTTTATGTACATAAGCTTAATGGCAGAGGCCACAAATACTTGCTGTCAGCATATGAGACCTGTGTACTATGAAAGCTCATTTGTACACAGTAACAGGCATCTGAATCACACAGTAGATGACTTCCATGTGGATCTCACAGTCTGCAAGGATCTCTTTGTCTACTTTGATCTCACAGTGCGTTAATATTGCTGACATGGCAAATTACTCCTGACTAGAAAGGATGCATTAAATTCACACCTGTGGCATATTAAAAAAGAAGTTTTCCATGTAAATGTATCCTGAATTCATGAGGAATCTAACTGTAGGCTGTGCACATGAAGGGAACTACCTCCCAGGAAAGACCTCTTATCATAAGCAAAAGGATTCCACTGAGGAAATTGTGCTGGCATACCTGGCATGTTAAGATCTTACATTATAAACTTTGCCTTTCCTTTACAGATAAGTCTTAGGTATAAAAGTTCAGTCCTACTGTTCAACAAGTAAAGTTTAAAAATTTATAGCCTGATTCACTTTCCTATCAGAGCAGTATGAAACAGGGGTCACAACATGGTATAGCCCTTTTAATTCAAACAGGAGATATGGTATGCAGCTAATGAGCTTTCAGATGAATTGGATAAAAACTTATACTGAATCTTAAAACTATGAAGATGATTCATAGAAGTTGGTCAAAATCTTTTACATTGTCCCACTGTAAAAGTCAAAGGGTCATTCTACAAAGTTAGTGGTTGACAGATGTAAAATGAATAACAAATTTAATTTAGCACAGCTCTTAGCAATTTCAGGAGCCTTATTTTGGATGATACTTCTAAGATGTAATAATAACACAAGGAAAACTTTCTTCCCTGTCTGCCGCACTTAGCCCAGCAGGGTGGAGCATGCAGGTAAGAAAGAAATTCTTCAAAGGAAATATTGGCTCTCAAGAGGTGTATATGTTAGCAGAGTTCATGTACAAAATCTGAACTCTACCTGCCTATAAAGTCAACAAAAACATGTTAATTTTAAACAAAACTACATTTATCCATATCCCCCCAAGTGCAAATATGTGTTAAAACATCTCTAAAAATAGAGTTCAAAGACAAATGCCTTTCCTATGGGGATCAATGAGAGAGAATTTCTTTTCATCTCAGTAAAACCTCAATTCAAAAGGAAGGCTGAAGCCTTTGGGGAAATATCTAAAAACAATGTTAAGATGTTTCAAAAACTGTTTTCCACAGTTTTGAAATAAGCTCACCTGAGTTTAAATTTCCAAGGTATGACAGACCTTGTTAAGTAATTTAAAAAACAAAAGCAAAAGTAGCAATAAAAACCCAGTAAAAATCGCAGATGTCTGTTTCCTTTCTATGCCTAAAAGCAAATCTATACTTTCAGCACTGTTTCACTCAAAAAAAAAAAAAAAAAGTTCTAATAGGGAATAAACCCTACTGTTCAAGGTACTGCCTGAAGCTACTATGAAAACCTTTTCCATACCTTCTTCACTCTTGGAAAAGTCCCTCCATGAAGTTAAATTTCCTCCTCTGCCTCTAGACAAAGAACTACAAGTAATGAAATGAACACAGTCATTGTACCCTGAAATCACAGACATCCTCACTGCTGGGAGCACTTTAAATCGCATACTTGACTAGTACTAGACCTAAACTTTTATGAGCCAGACCCACACTCAGTCTAATACCCGGCATGTGTCTGGTGTACAGACCATTTATTCAATATTCTAGGAAGCACTTATATTAATTGAGGCAGACTTTTCACTGTTAAGCATGAGCTATGGCAAATGTTGCCTATGGACCCACTCTTCATCAGCTCCCAAAAACATAATTTCATGACAGAAGTTTTTGTCATAACTAAGTTCCCTTCCATATGAGTACTTTCTAGACAGTCTCATATGATTTTGCCTTGTATATACCTACAGGTCACCATTACAAGGTCCTTAGCTTTTTGCTGAAACCAAATATCAATTTCTTTAACCCCTTATATCACTCATTTGTAATGAAAATTGGATGTTTCATATTTCTACAGTGGACTTTGTGACCTGTCATCAGTCTGACTTTCTGTTATACCAGGTATAACATCCAAACATGGAAAAATATGTACTCCCTCTTTCAAACTGCTTCCAAGTTAAGTATCTCTAAGAACCCCTTTTCAGAGATGAGTCATCACAAGATCTGTCTCATTATTTTCCAGCTCATCTCTGTTTATTTGTTTACCTTTAACAATACTTCTTTATCATCCTCTCTCACATACTAGCTTTCTGAAAAAAGATTAATAAATACTTAGGTTTATATGCCAAAAGAGTTTATAATCTATAGCACTGGGCTTCATGTGAGATATATCAGACTTGAGAAATATTGTAATAGCAATTAAGACCCAAAACTTAGCTACCTCTGGCTTGATATTCTCCAGAAGAAGGAGATGAAAGGCTTGTCTGTATGTGTGTGTGTTTATGGAAGAAAGTTGAGTTTCCAGGTAGCTACTTCTCTTCCAAAGTAAATGTAATCCATACAGAAAAGCCTTAATGCCTTTTTCTCCTACACAAATTTAATGTTTTCAGCTCTTGCCAATTAGATGGTGCATTTGCTCACATTCTCTCTTCTAAAATCCATGAGTGAATGTCATAAAATTCATATAAGCTTTTACTAAATTACTTTTTAGAGTAAAATGTATAGGGGTAAAAAGCAAGATTTAACACTAAAATTATCGAAGGTGAAAAGGAAGGAAATCTGTATTTTCCTAAAATGTCTTTGATTAAAATGTAGACTTATTTTCTTTTGAAGAAGAGAGGAATTTGATTTTGATTTTAAGCCTCCTGAAGTGTCCATGTGTGTATCTCAACTGTAAGATACGAAAATGAAATGCAGGGCAGAAGATGTAAAACAGAAAAGAATTTTAGAGCAAGATAATAATAATTCAAGAAGATATATATACCAGCAATTTTAAGATGAATACTTAATTTCCTATAAAAATAATTCATTGTACTTTTGCAAAACCTCAACCTGTACCACAGCTGAAGGTTATATAATGATTTAAACTATTCATTGCTTGATATAAGCACAGACAATATTTTTCTCTACAGATATTATGCTGGAAGTGTAAATGAGAAAATTGCCAGGACCTATAAAGTGCATGGTTGATTTTAAGTATATTGGAGGAATTAAATATATGTGTATACGGAAAGGAAGTGAAAAAGAAAAGAAATGGTCCTGTAAAGAGGATAACAGATAGTTCCATTTGATCAGAAAGAAGGTTAGAATTTCCTTGCCCTCACTTTTTGATAATTTCTGAGAATAGTTTTCTTAATTAATTTAGCTTGTGGATGTTAATTGTCTGATTTATACATCACTTTCTGAAGGTTTGACTTAAATAAAAGGTAAGACAAGACATCTTTGATACTTATAAATAACTAGACACAATATAGAATGAAGTTACTAAATTAGAAGAAAAGAAAACATGTGATAAGAAGGCAATGCCACTTGTTAAATTTACTCTTTTCTGCTTTCCTGGGTGATATATCACAGAAAGGTTGTCTGAGCTGTCATTGTGGCATCACTAAGAGGATGTGCACAACATCTTCCATTCAAATTACCTTTCAAATCAATCACCCTCATCAGGCTGCTATCTTCATCTGATGGCTGTAGGATAAATGTTTTGGCTTATAGGTAGGAAATGTTAGCATTTGAAAGAGCTCTGAGAAAGAAGGTTCCATGGTTAACTTTGATAAATTGTGTTAGGAAAGAGCAGCAAATAATACAATTATTGAAATCTTTCATCCAACTGGTTTGCAAGTTTTGAAATAAAAAGTCTGTGCTATACTTTATTTTCTTCCCCCCCCCTCCAAACTGAGCAAAAAATATGTCACCAAAAAACCTAGAACAAGCATCTACTGGATTTTTATAGGGATGTATTATTCAAAAAATGCACTAATGTGGCATACCCTTGTACTGCTTGTAGAACTGTCTTCTGAGTCCTAAATTACTTGGTTTATCTGTAAGACTGAATTTTCCCACTGATGTGTGCATGTTTGTGTATGTGTAGAAAAGCATGAGGTAAATAGCTGGGGTGGCATGAAGGTTTGTGTTATGTTCCAGTCAGATTAAACTATAAATCAGAACCCTGGGTATTTTAATAACACATTAAATAGTCCTACGCCCTTAGTACTGCATAATTGTGTGTTAAACAGGAGCTTCAAGTATTTTCTGTGATATTCTCATTTTTTATACAGTAGCTTTTTAAATGTGATAAATGATACTCAGCTTCAAATGCATTGTAAATACTGCATGTATATTACCAATATACATTTTAGAATTTTCTAATCTTGCTTTAACACATATGGTATTATCAATTACTTACGGTATTTTAATAAAATGTAACATTACCTTAGAATGACATACAATTTATACTAGATGTCACTAGCCCCTAGACTACCTTGGCACATATTTATATATTTCAGCCACAATTTATCAATTTTTGAAATATACTTTGCATAATTGAAAATAATGACACAAAAAATCATCTACTCCTATACACTGGTAGCATGATATACAATCCTGATAGCTTAGTGTACTATATGAAGTCAGTCACAGCCGTGCCTTTGAAATATTATTTAAAACAGAATTTATAATGTCGCAGAATTACATAAAACTGTGTGAAATTGTGCAGATAATCATTTAAATCTCCCTACATGAAAAGATAATTGCTCCAGAAATTAGCTGTACCTGGGGTTCATTCATTTGGTCATGGCTAGTTTCTTATATAGTGATGATTTGATATTACAGCTAATTAAGATCAGGTCAGAGTTGCTGAAGGTCAGACATTAATGCACAGGATCATTGAAATGATAATTATAAACAGATTAGGAAGCTACGGTCTTTTATAAGGGGTTATTAGATAATTACTGTGAGAGTGTACGGCTTACTGTAATAATGGATTATCGACTACTTACAGCGTTTTAAGGGTGAGAGTATATTACTTCCTCAAGGACTAAGAGGAATAATGTTGTTGGAACTCTGTAAATAAAATAGCACCAATTGCTTTTCAATTTTCTTCTACAGAATATGTTCCCTCATTGGAATAAACTGCATCATTTTATCTCAATGAGAGTTTAAATAAGAAAGGCCTTTAATTTTTTTTCCTTTTCAGAGATGAAAGAAGAAAATGAATTTTGAAAAAAAAATATATTTTAAGTACATAGCTAGGGCTGCGAGAGGCTTTACAGACATCGATAGAATGGGAACAGTAAACATTTTACAGTAATTCAGGGAATAGGAAAATATTAACCTGCAACTTAATGACATAACAATTGCACACTTTTTGCTATGGCTTTTCTTCTAACATACTCTTTCACAAATAAAAGAAGAGCAAAATAAATAACTAAATAATAAAATACTTATTGTCTTGCTGTAGCATACCTTGATCTACTACTGGTTGAACTCCATTTCATTTGGAGCTCTGTGCATCAGAGCATGACCCATCAGTAAGGGGGAACACGGCTTGAAAAGAGCTTCTGGAAAGACAGCATCATTTAAATACTGCAGAAGATACTCACAGACAGATTCCAAAAGCAGCCAGTGTAAAGGAAAAGAGAAATCATTTGTGCCACCTATGGTGACAGTGACTATGTGACCAAAAAAGTAAAACAATCATGAGGGACACCTGTGTGGTCTCCTTTGAAAAGAAGTCTGTTTTTATTGTGCAGTCCCTCTATGCAGAACAAAAGAGATAACCTTTGCAGACAAAGCACTTTATTCTCTTGGACGAAAATTGTCACATATAATAGCAACGTTGAGTTGTAGATGGAAAAGGTTCTATTTAGCTGAATCATTTCCACAGAGGGAGGAACAAGACAAATGAATGTGTGTCCCAGGTGGGTCCCACACCTGGCAGTAGAGAACTATGGAAAGGCTACAAGGGAATTGAGTTGCACTGGCAATGGAGAAAGTAGATCAGTTACACTTGCAGAACCCTGAAAATATTTTGGCACCTACAATTCAATAATACCAGCTAAAATCAAGAACAGAAAGGGGGCTTTCCTTGCCCACAATTATGAGACAAGATCTCTACCATCTGATTCTTCTCAGATCTTTCGCCATCCATGGCAATAGGAGGCTTGTTATGCTGTACTGTGCCTTAGGATATGCTGCAATACTAGGCTAGAATTTCAGCATAGGAGACAGGAAAGTCCCCTCTCTGTTTCTTGGAAAGAAACAAGCTGGGAGGAGCTTTGAGTCATTGTTTTTTCACCAAGGAAACAAAGGCATTCTAGACCATTCTTATGGAGGCCAGAATCCAATATTTCTGCCTTTAAAAAAATCAGCCTTTGTTGGATCTGAACCAATCCATGACCTCTGCTCCTCTTACACCCTCAAGTTCAGGCATCAAACTGAAAACAAAGCCATTATCGTCCCAGTTTCACTTCTAAAAATATGTAAATATCATTCATTCACAGCAACACTGAACCATAGACTCATTGAATCATCAAAGCTGGAAGGGACCTCCAAGATCCTCTCATCCAACTGTCAATCTAGCAAGATCCCAACTATTCCTAAACCATATTCCCAAGTGCCATGAATTAATTAAATAAATAAATAAAAGTCAATAAAATAAAGGGAAGCCTTAGTATCCATTTAACATTAGCTTAACTTTGTTATATAGGCACAAACTTCCCCACTATCACATACATATCAAAAATACCCCAGATGATTCAATTTTTATTTGCATATATTTGAAGTCAGCTTGTTCTCTATCTTTTCTGTCCATGGGTATAAATCTTGCAGCACTGCCACATAAACACAAGAGTTACACAAATCTATTGGGCCATATTCTCAGTCTTCCACTGAGATTCTTGGGGCTGCTTGGAGCAATGGATTAAGGAAAAGTTTACAGAATACAGTACAGGTGTAAAAGCACTTTTCCTGTATTATGGAGAGCACACATCACTTCACTCCCTCATCTCTTCATGTGAGGGAAAATCTGGCTCACTCGCTCAATTTTAACAGAATAGCTCTTAAAACTGAAGTTCTAGACTGCCTCTGTGAAGAAGATTTGCATGCCTACATGTGAAAAAATATGGTACATTAAGGCCTCAAGGATAACATCCCACACTGTCTTTTATGCAACAGGTTAGTGTTTCTGTCACAAAATAGCTATATTTATTATATTTAATAGTGAACAATGAATACTGATGTTCCACTGCCTTTGAATATTGCTGCACAATGAATATTTTACACATTTTCTTGCTATAAAATATGTCTGCTTCTCATCTGAAAGCTATCTTAGGCTTTGAATAAATTTGTACAATTGTTGAAAGTGGAAATATACTGACTTTCCCCCCCAGCTACTACTCTTGAAATACTTTTTAACTTAGAGACTGTCATTTACCTACTGTATATTGAGTGATTATAGGTGCTGAATTGTGATGGATATTCATGGGATACCAGAAAAAATCCATGCTATTTTTAATTTTTTTTTTCTTTATATAATTCTATAGCTACATTTAACCACTCCAGTGTAAAATTCCGACTTTTCTTTAAAGGAATGAATCAGAATAAAACAGATATCTGATCTTTATCATGTTGTTTTTTTTCCGGCATTATAACAAACATGTTTTAAAACAAAAGCACTTTACCTTAAAGGAGGAATCTAATTATACTAGATATGTTAGATGAAGCCTTCTGTGTGTGAGTCATAGGAGTTTAATTGAAGAGAGACTTTTGTTTGTTGCTATTCAATCACTGAGTCTACACTTTGTACAATGAAGGTGTTGAAAGAAGATTTACACAATCATAATGTTATACCCTCTCTTTGTTCAGCTTTTGTGGAAGAAAATTACATACATCTCAACAGTTCTTGGAAGATTAAATCTGCAGTTTAAATTTGGTATTTGAACCCTGTATTCAAAACAGCATTCCACAATTAGTAAGCCGTGCTGTGTGGCCTGGGGTTAAACTGAGCAGGAGACAAGTGAGAGAGTAGGCCAGGACCAATGTTTTCTGGTAAGGTGTGTAAATAATGCTGCTTTGATATTGCAGTTCTCAGCCTATACAGGGCTCATTCACATGTGTCCGTTTTTGACAGTTATGCAGGTTGGAAAAGATTCCTTTCTGTGAATAGCGGCAGCACTTAGGAACAGCATTACTGCCTGTCAAAGAAGAGAAGAAAATCCTGGATGTTAGGATCTTCCCTGTCTTTCTTGCTTGAATGATACTAAGATGGCCATGGAGAGATAGAAAAACAACTCTTTTAGAAGCTAAAAAAAAACAAACAAAAAAAAGTTGAATATTCACCACAATTTGCAGGCCCTAAAATACAGTTGACCACATGTCAGTTTTATCTGTTTACAGTCAATGAAGGCTGAAGCATGCTTTTCCAGAGACATGAGCAAAGGAGGGTGGAGGAAAAGGAAGAGAGAAGCAAGCACAGAGGGGCACCTGCAGACAGTGAAATCTTAAAACACGTTCAGGAACTGCAGATTACATTTACTGTTTCTTGAACATCTCACAAGATCTAACCAAAATTTCAGAAAAACATTACATTTCATGTACATAAGATGATGCACAGGCAAGACATTATTTTTACTCTGATATTTATATCTATCATTACATTATACTATGTTTTTAATAAATAGTGGACAGATGTTTTAGATGCTTATTTATAGCTAGGAACTAATGATACATGTATTTGATCAGGTTTTTTTTATAATGCTGAAGTATTTTTTCCCTCTCAGCAATAGTAAAGCACTTACAAGTAATCCTAAGGACACAATCTATGCAGGAGTTTGTGATTAAGTATGTCTGTGTTAATATATCTATTAAAAAAAAAGATAGATAGATAGATAGATAGATAGATAGATAGATAGATAGATAGATAGATAGATAGATATAAACTGCATATATGTAGAATGTCTTTTCTGAGTATTAGAAGGTGAGAGAGTGTTTAGGGTTTAAGAGCAAGTAATAATAGGCAATTTCTCTCTGCCCACAGATTCACCAGGAAGCACTTCCACAGCAATGACATCACACACTTTTTTTTTGCTATAGGATAATGTAAGTCACAGGTGGGTTTAAGGCTCAGGTTGGAAAGGTTAATCTTTTCCACTTGGGACCCAACTGGATACTTGCACCCACTAGCTATGATACTACAACAAATAATGTTGAAACTTCAAAGCCTTCAATATACATGAGTAAGACCCTCAAGAAATAAAATTTCAAATTAATCTCCTTTTGGAATTTTTCTTTTCTTTTATATATATATATATATAATTTTTTTTTTGAGCTACCCTTGTAGTGTTTGCACAAACATTTCCACTGGATGATGCTGAGATGTTTTTTTTTTTTTCTATTGTTAAAAATGAAATTCAAAAAGCACTGTATTGGAAATTGGAGTATGGATGAATAAATGGAAACAGAGCTAAGACAAGAATAGCTAGAATAGGAAGAGAGAAGTGAAAGGGAACAAGAAAGAAGATATAGGAAGAGACATAAAAGGCTGGAAATGCAAAATTAAAGGGAACAAAAAATCTTGGGAATTGCAGAACAACATACTGAAGTGAGGTAGCACATGAACTTGTAAATGTCTTTTGGGCATCTACAGCTTTATACTGTTTCTTGGGAGTATTGTAACCTATCAAACCAAATGTTATCTGTCTCCATACCACTCCCCATTCTTCTAATCTTTCTCTGACAACAGAAGCGCCATCCCACCATCATGCTGGCATATTGTACCTTTGCTCAAGAGATCATTTCTCTTAATTTTTCTCCCAATTTTTGTTAAATTGTCCCTCTGTTTAAGAAACGTTATCTTATTAAAACAGCCACCATATTTTTGTTAGCATGAATATAAATTGAATCCATTTCAGAATCTATCAAAAGTATTCATATTCAAAAAAATTTAAAAACCCCATTTTTTCAAAAATAATTATTTTTCATAAATTTGCATTAATTCACCATTAATTATTAAGCATTTCCAGGTTGATGCATAAATGAAACAACAATTATTTAAATTCATGTAATCTCAATTGTTTTTTGGAAGTTAGAGGTTTCAATTTTCAAGATACATGTAGGATGGGAAGCTTTTAAAGCTAAGAAAATCTCAGAGGATGAAATTTCTTTTCTGGTTACCTCTTAAGTCAGCAAGTCCAGAGAAAACAAAATATGTAGCCATAGTCCAAAAGACAGATTATAATTTCCTGATAAAATCCTGATTTGCCAAGTGCCAAGTGCCAAGGCATTGTGAGATGAAGATCCTATCAGGATCAGGAGCTCTGTTGAAAAAATAAAGAAGATAGAACGATCTCTATTCAAAGGGAAAGAACACCAATGTTTTCCTTCTCTTATCCAATCTCTCTTTTCTGTTGAAAGAAGGAAATTAATTAGGTCCCCTACTTCTTTGATTTTCAGTAGATGACCAAATAAAAGAACCAAGTAACAGCCTTCAGAATTTCTAGTTTAGGATTTTTTTCCTCCTTAGTCTTCTGGCCAATTCTTCAGCAATAGTGGGAAATGAAAAACATTGGTAAAATATTGTATTATTAAGTCTGTGGCAAACAGGCATATCTGCATACTCCAGAAAGTGGTGTAAGGATCTTCAGAGTCCAGTCCATGCTTTGGCATCTCTCTGCCTTAAAAACTGAAGCACAAGAGATTTAGAAATATTCAAGCCTCAATGCTGTTTGAAGTTTGCATTTAAGAAGGACTTATACTTCCCTTAATGACGTTATAAGAAGTGAGAGGAAGGTACAAAAGAACAATTCTACCCCCTTAAAGAAGTTCCTCACTCACTCAAATTTTACTGTTTTGCAGGCTGAGACTTGAGTGGGGAAGACAGAAAGGTACCTCCTCACGACATGGTGGTAGGTAACTGGGAGAAATCTAAAGCACACTGAGACCAGGGAGAAAATCTCAGAAGTAAGGTTGATCCAGAGGAGACGTGTTTTCAGACAGTTTATGGATTCCTAGATTCCTCATGTGCAAATTTTGTATCTGGAGGTGACAGATACACTTGCCTCCCTAGCCAATTCCTAATTATTTTTTTCAGCGCAGACTTACTCATACCAGCCAGTAGCTGCTGTTCTGGCAGCCATTTGTTTCATGATTATGGCATGTTCACCAAGACAATGGGAGAATCGGTTGGAGTTTTGCTCTGAGCTGGGAGTTTCTAAGCTAGGATCTTAACCTGGGGCCTAACCACTACTGACTTGCGCTGGCAGAATTTTTAATAACTCCTTGTGACTCCATTATAACTCCTGGAGAAAAAAGGCTTGGTAAAACAGAGATATGATGAATTGTACTGCTGATTTTGAATTCTATTAAAATGCTAAAACTTTCTCATACATATAGAAATAAAGTTTAATATTTCTAAAGATGATCAGAACTTTTACATTTCTTCCAATTCCTCTAATTTTGTTGCAGAAAATCACCTTTATAAATTGAATGAACTGATTGAAGCAAATATGAGGTGAATGAAAATAAATACAGAGAAGCCCAGTTTATGGGCTTTTTTTTGTTTGTTTTTGTTTTGTTTTGTTTTAAATTATTAGACCTAGAATGAGTTTCAGAATATTATTTAACTTACTTCTTACCTAGATACATGATTTTTTTTAAAAAAATAAGATTTTTCTTTAAAAAAGACTATGCCTGTTGTCATTTAATGTAGAGTTTCTTGTCTGTTTCTGACTAACCTCATGTCTCAGTAGAAAACATAACAGCATGTAAACACTATAAATTATTGTGATAAGTTTCACCTTTTCCACTTCCAAAGGACATAAAGATATATTTTCGGGCAATCATCACACAAAAATGCTCAGTTTCCCTGAGATGGAATTCATTATTGTCAAGTCATTCACTAGTGCATGAAAATTTTTCTTTTCTTTATTCAAATCCTTAGAAGTGTATGTTATAGCCTCACATCTTGCTTTTCAGTAATTACAAAACTGAGCTCCAAATATGTTTATAAGTAAATTCTACGCCTATCTAGAAATGTATTGGTATTTTGATGAAAATAAGAGATTGATTCACCTTCCTTGGCTTGACTAAGTCAGTGCTCACTGCTCAGTGTAACAAATCTTAAGGTTAACCTCTACAGAAGTCAATCAATACATCTTTATTATTCTGTGTATGTGTGTAAAACATCAAAGACTAACTGACAAGAGACAGCTAACATTTCATTTCTAGGACAAGAACCTGTGAAACCTTACTGTATGGTTAATGGCTGAATCTTAAATAATTTTAATCTCTTCTCGTATTTCAGTGTCTGAAGAGCTCAAAAAGTTGAAGTACGTACATGAAATGAAACAGAAAAGAATGTGAGTGCAGGAAAAATGAAATAGAAAAAAAGGTACATTTAAGGAACTATTATAATAATTTTTCACCATGAGGATCTTCATTATATTAGCTGCCTTTTGTAAGCATGTGCTTCTAGGCAACATTTATATTATTCAGGCTGGTTGATTTTCATATTTGATGAAATGTACACTTCAGAAACATGTCTATTTGGTTCAGAGGAAGAAGTCAGTCTTAAAAGCATGCATTCAATTTCCATTGTATATTGTATATATTTTTACAGTTGAAAGAAGAGCTTTTCAAATGCATGAAATTATGTTGACAAATTTTGCCACTTCAAATGGGAAATAAATGAAAAATTTTTTTGTAATAATGTATAACATCTATGTTAATTTCATATGTCCTTAGTACAATTTCATAAGACAGTTACCCTATAGATAAGTTGATTTAATAGGAGTGTTATCACATTATTAAAATGAAAGTGTTTTTTAAAAATTATATTTAACTATCTACATAGCAGTTATCTAGTATTTTCTCTAATTCCATTTTCAAACTTATTGTAAACAAGTCTTTAAAATAGTATTTTTTTATTATTAAAT
>VXBI01013141.1:592188-699688 GCA_013397375.1 Toxostoma redivivum
TTAAATATTTATTTTTAAAATTATATTTTTATTATAGAAACTAAAGTGAAAATAATAAAAACCTCTCCACGTTCTTAAAGGTTGTGAATATTGTAAACATATCAGCTCTTTTGTTGTTACCTGTTTCTACAAAGATTTCTGACATCACCCTTTGATGTTTGCATTATATAACATCCAAAATCAAATAACTTTGAGACACTAGCAGGATGAAGCACCTGACCTAGTCCTATATGCAGTGTTTGCACACCTCTCTAATTAGGTGCCATGAAAATATGTTGTGTTTGTGTTCCAAATAGTGAGGAGATACACATGTTAAGATATTCCAAAAAGCCTCAAACTCATGACCAGCATCAATTTCAGACAAGGGAGGGCCCCTACTTACACAGAGCTAAGTGTAATCCAAACTACTCATGATCCTCATATCTGTCAGTTGTGCTTGAGGTGCTTGAGGGGAAAGAGGGGCAAGAAGGGCAAAAATCACCAAAGATGGGGAAAATAGGATTGTTTAAATAAATTTGTGATCTATTTTGAAGCAATAGCTGCTCGTTAAGAGCATTTAAAGAGGCATTTTACTAAAGAGCTTTCTATCTAAGCCAGGTAAAACATAAGTTTAAGAGAAATTGTAGCGGGCTAACCTTGGCTAACAGCAAAATTCCCTCTCTCTCTCACTTGCACTTCATTGGGGTGGGACAGGGAAAAAGAAGAATGTGAATGAGAAAGAAAGCTCATATGTCAAGGTAAAGAAGGACTATTGTTTCTCAGTTACTCTCACAGGCAAAACAGACTTGACTTAGAGAAAGTGCATGTATTGACAATTAAAATTAATATTTTTGGTTGCAAAATACAAACAAAATCAAAGACACAAACGTTAAAATATCATCTTTCCTGTTTCCTTTCTCAGAGTCAATGTCACTCCTTCAGTCCAGATTCCCTTACCCTCCACAGACCTGGTCCAAGCTGCACAAAGGGAATAGAAGTTGTAGTTAGCACCTAACCGGTTTTTTTTCTTTTTAATTTTGCTCTTTCTTCTTCATGGTTTTCCTTGGCTCCAGAATGTGCTGTCCACAGGCCATGGCTTCTGGCAAGAATATCCAGGGCTGGTTCTTCACAATCTGCAATGAATAGGCTGCTGCCTTCAGGCATCTCCTCCTCTTCCTCCTTCTTTGATCTGGATTTTCCTGCTGCTACTTCTCACTCTTTTTGTGTCTGTGTTCCCCCTGCCTATCTAGGATCTTTTGTCCTTTCTTGAATGCACCTTCCCAGTCTGGCTGTGGGGCTCAGCTGTACCCTGTGGTGGGTCTGTTGGAGTCAACTAGAACTGGCTGGAAGCATCTGTGTCCAGCACAGGGCAGTGTCTGACCTCTTGTCACAGGGGGTGCCCTTGCAACAGAGACCCAGATACCCATCCAACCTTGTTTTATGGTAAATATCACTAGAGCAGATAAAACCAGAGCAAACAAAACCAGAGCAGATTCTTGCAGTTGAAAAATTTGCTAGTGCCAGCAAGGCATGCTCTGATTCTGAGAGAAGCATCACTGGTCATGAAGACTTCTTTTCAAAGCACCTGTCAGCAGAAGATGAATACAGCATTCATTTTTGAGCAATTGGATCCCTAAAACCTGATCAGTAGATGAAAAGAAGCTCACACAAAATGCACCAGCCCTAGTTAGTGTCAATGGAATAGAAATATTAAAAAAAAAATTGAAAGGGACTGAAAGCATGGTCTAGGCAACTATAGATCTAGAAAAAGTAGTAACAAAGGTGACAAAGTTGCACAAGGCCTTGTGATACTGAATGACAGTTGTAAAATTATAAGAGAAATGCTGCTAAATAATCAGTGAATTATATGAGGAAACCTAAGCCTACCTGTACACATGGAGGGAGTGACCTGACATTATTAACATCAAAGAAGAGTCTCAAAATTATTGCTTTAAAGTGTTAGTACTTTGAAACCAACAGTTCAATGTTCAATTCATCAGATAAATAAATGCTGAAAACGCGAGGGATTATTAGAAACAGAAACACATGAAACCACAGTGTAAATCTAATGATCTCACATTTTAAAATATTACATCCAGATCTAGTTCTAGTTCTAGACACCGTATCACACAGTGAAAGGAAACCATCAATGTTTTATGACAGGAGGGATGATTCTGTGAGTGCTGGATGCCTCCATTTTTGAAGGGAGACATACAGGAGGAATGGTAGACTGGGTATGTTTAGCCATCTGCAAAAGAGTCACCTACAATACAAGCTGGGATTTTTGTGTGTGTTTTATTTACTTTTTGTTAGCAAATTTGCATTTAAAATTCCAATCACAAGTCTTGTTTAATGCATGTATTTTCTCCTTTTAAAATTAATTCTTGTGAAAAAAAGAATAATTAAGATATCTGAAAAATTGAGGCCTATCATGCCTTTAGAGATTTTAAAATAATATAGTTTGTGAAATCATTCTTGCAGAACTAAAGTCTCAACACTGGGCCTCAGAAAGGTCTTCTGTAATAATAAAAGATACTTTAGGAAAAAGGAGTTCAAGATCATTTAAGGAACCTGAAGGTGCGCAAGTCCGTGGGATCTGATGAGCTGTATTGCTGTGTCCTGAGGAAATTGGTAGATAAAGAGTTTAAGTAACCATCCATCACACTTGAAAAGTTGTGTCGGTCTGGTGAGGATCTCACTGACTAGAGGAAGGGAAACATAACCCCCATTGTTAAAAAGGGAAGTAAGAAGAAATAAAAGAAGAAATAAAACACACACAAAAATCCCAGCTTGTATTGTACGTGGCTCTTTTGTAGATGGCTAAATATACCTCATCTACCATTCCTCCCTTCAAAAACAGAGGTATCCAGCACTCACAGAATCATCCCTCCTGTCATAAAACATTGATGGTTTCCTTTCACTGTGTGATACGGTGTCTAGAACTAGAACTAGATCTAGATGTAATACTTTAAAAATTCAATCTTACCTCTGTGCTCAGCAAGATCACGGAGCACATCCTCCATGGAAATTAAGTCAAGGCACATGTTAAATAAGGAGATGAGTGGTGACAGTCAACATGGCTTCACTAAAGGCATTGTGCCTGACAAGTCTGTTGACCTTTTATGATGCAATTAGAACACTGGTGGAAAAGGGAAAGCAACCAACATGATCTACTTATGCAAAGCACTTGACACTGTCTCAGATGACATTCCTCTTTCTAAACTGGACAGACATGGTTTTGATGGATAGGTCACCCAGTGAATAAAGACTTGTCTGCATTATTGTAGTCAAAGGGTTGTAGTCAATGGCTTAATGTCCAAGGGGAGTCCAGTGACAAGTGGTGTCCTCAGGGATTGGTATCGAGACCAGTGTTTTTAACAATTTTGTTTGTGACAAGGACAGTGGGATGGAAGACACTTTCAGCAGGTTTCCTGACAACACCTGGCTGTGTGGTGCAATTGACATGCTGGAGGGAAGGGATGCCATCCAGAGGGACCTGGACAGGCTGGAGAGCTGGGTCTGGTGAACGCCATGAAGCTCAAGAAAGCCAAGTACAAGATCCTGCACCTGGGTCGGGGCAATCCCAAGCACAAACAGAAGCTGTGCAGAGAATGTTTTGACAGCAGCCCTGAGAAGATGGACTTTGGCGGTAATGAGCAGCTCAGTATGAAACTTGAAGCCCAAAACCATGCCCTGGGCTTCATCAAAAGAAGCATGACCAGCAATGCCAAACCTGGCCGAGGAATATCTTTTTTGATGCACAAGAAAATCTGACTGCCTGGGAAAAACCCTAAGTAGGACAAGTAGGGCTCAAAGCACAGCAGGGCCCTTGCCGACGGCGGGGCCGTGCTCAGGCCCGAGCGCTGCAGTCTCGGCGCTGCGCAGTAGAGGGCGCCGCTCGGTTGCGCTGCCGAGCGGGCCCGGGGCTGAGGCGGGCCCGGGGCTGTGGCGGGCCGGGGCTCCCAGCGAGCTCGGGCCCGGGGCCATGCTGGGATTCCCGCTCCCTGCCCTCCGCATGGTCCTCGGGTGGCCACGGGCTGGTGCTCCCTTCCATGGGGCAGGAACAACTGGTGATAAAGAAGAAAGCCACCTGTCTCCGACATCAGTATTGCTTGTGCACCTCCAACCTGTGCCTACAATCTGTTATAGCGCTTGTGTCAGTGTTGGCAAACAACGAACTGGTAACTTGCAACAGAGCTTTTTGAGGAATGAGTGTTGCTGCTTTTACATTGTCTTTGAGCAGAAACCAGCATGCACTCTGTGCTACTCTTCGCAGGTGTTAAATATTGTTTCACTGACGTTCATTTCCCACCTCCCCCTTGTCTAAAGGACTGACCTCAGCTGAATGCTTTAAGCTTTGTGAACACAGACCTTGTTGCAAGGAAGGTGATTGTCCCATGCAACCTTGAAAGCTAAAATTGTCACAGAACCTGGCATAAGCCATGATTACAGGAACACCAGGCATTACAGAGTACTTACTGCTTGAATCAGACCTATTGACACTGTTGCAACTTGACTGGATTTAGAAAAGTTTGGAGCTTAGAGCAGAGGCTGTGAGGAAATTGCCAGTGATTTGACATTTGTAAAGCTATAGGGTTGAGAAACTATTAAAATACAAGGAAAACTATACTGTTGATGAAAATCTACACAAAACCTGAAAATTATTATGATCCTACAAGAGAAATCCATCCTTTGGGGAAAGGGTAGACATTATCTTCTGCCATTACCATGGATCCCAATCTAAAATACGTGATGTGGCCAGGAGAATGCATTCCGTTTTGAACATGAATAGTTGTAGTCATGCACTGTTCATGATTTTGTTACACTGGAGAGAAAAGCTCCAAAGCAAAATCCCAAAATGCCACATGTGTACACCAAATCAGTATTTATTTCTCTCTAAAGATCATGGATTTCTGCAGAGTATTCTGTGAGGAAAAAAGACCTTATAGAATAAGTAGTCCAATAAATGTAAAAAATGCTGTATATGTATGTATTTTGTGAACAGTACTTTTGGTTCTTAAGAGGCAGGATGGACTCCAGAATTGCCTAGATGACATTACTACACTTGGAAAGGTTGCTGGAGGTCATGAGAAGCATATATCAGTTAGACTAGGCTGAAAGAAAATGTCCAAATGTCTCTGTAAAGAAATACCTTCCTTGGAGGGTAAGAGGAACAGACAATGCAGTTTCAAACAAATGAAAAATCTGTTCTAAGTAATTTATTTGCAATTAAATTCATTTCATGAATACCCTTGAAGATTTGGGATGTTCTAATTGTGGCCTTCCAGTCCCTGGAGCCTACAAGAAACATGGAAAGAGACTAGTTACAAGATACAAGGAGGAATGGTTTCAAACTGAAAGAGAAGAGGTTTATATTAGATATAAGAAAGCAATTCTTTCCTGTGAGGGTGATGAGGCATTGGAACAGATTGCCCAGAGAAGTTGGGGATGTCTCATCCCTGTAGGTGTTCAAGGCCAGGGTGGATGGGTCTCTGAGCAACCTGCTCTAGTGTAAGGTGTCGCTGCCCATGGAAGGAGGGTTGGAACTAAATGGACATTACGGTCCTGTCCAACCTAAGACATTCTGTGATTCTGTCTATTTCATACTGTATATATATAGTATGTGTGCATATATATATATATATATACATACTACATTTAATGTCCTGGCTGGAAACTATATTCAAATTACCCTGATTTGGAGTTGCTATAAGCAGGACCCACATACCCATCCTGACTGCTGTCAGCTAATTCCTGAGGGAAGAAGAAAAAATCTTTTAACATAATCATAAAAGATGATAAATTCTTTGGTTCTGTGTTAGCTATACCTGTGATGACTGCTGTAAAGAACATGCCTGTCTTGTCCAGAGCACTCCATGGAGTCAAGATTCCCTCTCTTCCTTAAATGTCATCCTGAGAAATTAATGTTTACTGTGAGCAGATTCCTGGGGCCCAAAGGTCCCATACCGATTCAAATATGGTAGACTATCTTCCTGTAAGTTCTGTCAGCTCAGAGATGATGATGTTCTTTGAAGAAAAACTAGAAAATGACAAAAGGCTCATATTACTGAAGAACTTTTTACCAGTAATCGCAACAATTCTATGAGGATCATTATGTTTATTTTCCAGAGAAACGCTTTTGGGGGAAAAAAAAGGAAAAAAAGAAAAAAAAAAGAAGTGGTGAGAGAAAAATAAGCACAAGAAAGTGCTTATTTGCATACTGGATACACAGAAATGAAGATCCTGCTGTGGGAGACACAGATTCAAAAGAACTATCGATTACTTGGTGACGGTATGAGAAAACAAGAACTCAAAGCGTGGGGATCTGAATTATCACAGAGCTGCTGAGATTTTTTCTGTTCTTATATGACAAGAGTTATACAAAAGACCACTTTGAGTGCTTGTTCTTCATTAGACACTTCATCAGAAGATTGAAAAACAAGGACAATTATTTCATTAACAGAATTTTAAATTTAAGACGTAACATGTATAAATTATCATAAAACAGATTAAGCCCTTGCAGTGATATTCTTGACAATACTGAAAAGCTTGGCGTAAGGTTCACTCTTCTATATAACATTTGTCAGAAAAGGTATGAACTAGATTTGTGGTATAACATACTCATCTGCTGTGCTAAAGAGAATAGATGAGAAAATATCATGCAGCCTAATGAAATGTTAGTTCAAAAATCTGGCTAAAGATAAGCATTGGTTATCACCATAGGGTATTAAGATTTAAGGCACTGTAAACTCTGCTATTACTTCCTTGTGGCCATTTGATGTCTAGAGTGCCATGAGGTAGTATAATGATCCACTTTCCTAGATTCATCTACCCCCACAACATTTAGCGTCAATCCATTTGACAGTGTAGCCCTTGATTACCTTGATTTAACCACTATAATAACAATTTCAGAGCAGGTCAGAAGTAGCTTCATATCTACATGCTGATTTAGGTTTTTCAGAGAGAGAACACACCATTTTTTCTGTGTACTAGCAAGCTGGTTGAAAAGTGGAATATGTCAGTATTTGAAACAGAGTTTACACACAAATAATCTGAAAGAAAAAACTTTAGCAGACTTCCCTCTATTTGGCATCTTCTGAGTTGCTGGTTTGAGCAAAAGTATAATAGAACTCTACTAGACTGTTGGTTCTACTAGACCTTTGCTTGAAACAGCAATTCAGAAGATGCCAAATGAATTCTATATGGAAAGAGATGTGTTAAATATTGCTAGGTTATGGATGCCTAAGGCTAGAACATGAGTCCAGATGGCTGAAGTTCAACAGATGCCACAGAACTACAGAACTTGCATAAATTTGTGATGTCAAGTGTGGGAAACCAGAGTGACGTTTTCCTGTGCAAGTATGAAAGCCTGAGTATTTTACAGAAAAAAAAAAATTAAGTTCCCAGTCTTTTACATTTGCATTAAAAAAGAAAAAGGAGACCATGGTCTATGTCTCTATCCTATCAGATATTGATGGAATTTTTCTTGCAGGTTCTTGCAAAAAAATTCAGAATATCTATTGTAAAATTTCAAATATATAGGCTTTATCTCTGATCTACTGGGTTTTGAAGATTGATTTCATAATTAGTAACATACCAAAAAGGTTACATTGTTGTATCCAACTCTCAAAATACAATGTGGCGCTGCTGAGACATAAGGTTTCACAGTAATATTCTCTTCAGTAGAGAATGAATGAAAATCAGCTTGCTTGTACTGTGAGAAACTTCATGCCAAAGATTTGGGGCCTCCAGATGTACGTGGTGGCACAGTGTGAAATAAAAAGTTAAATCTCACTTGCACTCAGTGCCACCACTTCCCAGAAATAGATGTTGGCCATTTGTAATGAGAAACAATGGTTGCATGCAATGGTGGTATCCTGAGAGATTGATGCAGTGGTCATATTAAATCCTCAATGCACACAGACACATTGGGCAGGGAAGCAGCCAGTGCTTCATCCAAATTCCATGAGGGAAAAATTGCAAGAAGCTCTGAGAGCCTCAGGCAAGAGCCAGGGCAGGTGAAACCAGCTGAGCCATGGGATGCATCTTGTCACAACGAGAGCTACTGGACCCTTTACAGCAGCAGTGCTTCAGAGTGATCAAGTATTGTTGTGTGGGTAACAATTAGCACTTTTTTATCCAAAGCACAGTTTCTGGTTATTTAAAAGAAACAATCATCTCTTTTAATATAATTAGAAACATTATTTGGAGAGCTTATATTCAGCTGGGATGCCTTGCAATGAGGAATCAGATGCTCATCAACTTCAGCATTTAGCATTGTGAGAATATTCCTAGGCTCTGATTATTGCATGACACACACTGCCCAATTAGACTCTATTTTAGTTCTTTCATCAGAGTATTTTTCAGTGTACTAGGTCTATACCTAAATGAAAATGAGATCACTACCACCTTTTTATCTTTGTGATGTTTTACAGTTTGTTCCTTATGAAGTTTGTGCGTTTCTGTCTCAAAAATCCATTAGTTTTCTCTGCTGACAATCTTCTGCAGGAGCCTCTCCTCTGTCCATTTGAGACTCTGATTTTTTAATCTTTTTTTTTTTTTTTTTTTTGGTCTGACACAAAACCAGAATTATTTGCCTTTAGTGTCTAGTTCTAATTGTAAACTAAATATTCTAAATATTTAATGGTGAGAGATGATGAAAAAAACTTACTATCAAAGGTAATCTGATCAAAAATAGTTTGTTATATGGGCAGGGTATCTGAAAAACAGTTTTCAATGTCTTTATAAAAAAGAATGAAAATGCAGCTATATTGATGCAATATCTCACCTGCCTTTTATAAAGCAGATTTCATGGGTGATGCTGGATTTGTACTTTAGTCAGTAGCCACTACATTTGGAACCAAATCAATTACATATCTTGACTTTTGCCATTAGTTATAATAAAACAAATATGTATGGATTTTTATGTTTGGTGGGTTTTTTTTTTTTTGTTTTTGTGGGTTTTTTTTTCTTTCTTTTTTAACATGAACACTTTACAGGACATGAGTTAAACATATGTGCGGCTCCAGACTACATGAGCATAATCCAAACGTAAAACAGCACATTATTTCTGAATTCTCACATGTCCTTTCTTTAAACTTTCCAGTTGGGTCTGAAAAACCTTGCTAAAAAAGAACTTCTGTACACAAATAATTGGAAGAAATATAAGGATTCTTTATTCTGACCTTGACATAATTTAAAAATATTTTTAAAAATACAGGAAATTATGAGGGCAGAACTGTATAACACTGTAGATCATGTGTTTTGGTAAAAATGAAGACCCTTTGATAGTAAAAAAAGAGTCACAATTGTGGAGAAGTAGGCCCTCTAGCTGACAAAATATAATGTCTGACTAGAACTTTTCAGAATTCATTTATTTTAATAAAAAAAAAAAGATGGGGCTGTTGTTTGAAAATTAGTAAATATTATTGCCTTTTCTTTCTCTTCTTTGTGTGTCTGTTCCTCTGCCCATGAAAGCTGTTTTTCAGTGCTTGCTTTCTCCTTTCTGGAACTATAATTGGATAGATATTTGTAAGTCATGAAGGTTTGTGTTGCACACATTTGTTTTATGGCTAATTGTTTTTCTTAGATTCTGTAATAAATTTTTTCCAAGTCAGAATCCTCCTCCTTACTTTTCTACTATGTTTTAATATTAACTGAAGCAACTTCTGAGAATACTATATCTAAATATGTATGGCAAGTCAAAGAGTTGCAAAGAGTGGGACAGCCAAGAAACCTGTATTTTTCTTGGTGGAACCTTTCTTGTGATTCTGTGATGCTTCCAATATTTCTAAATTTCTGAAGAATTTAGAATTTTGTCATATGTCAAGGCTTCTGACTTCACAGTATGGGAAACATGCAATTGCTTTAAAAATGTCATGTTTGGTAAATGGTCTGTAAAAAAAAAAATGAAAATGCATTAATTTCTCCATAAATGTGTTAAACAACCTCCATAAAACTATTCTATCTAAAGTGGCAGTTATTAAAAAGATAGAGCCAGACTCTTCTCACACATGCAGAGCAAAAATGAGGCAACAGTCATAAGCTGAACCAAGGAAAATACTGACTACATAATATGAGGAATAAAAAATTCATAATGAAGGTAATTAAGCAGTGGAAAGAGATTTTTCTAAATCTGATTTAAAAAGACTATGAGCAACATGATCTAATTCTGAAGTTAACCTTCCTAAATTATATTCAGAGGCCTCTTCTAACCTTTTATATGACATATATGCATACATATATAAGCATGTGTGTGTGTGTATAGGTATGTAACTATTTTATATAATATCTAATACAATATATTTTTGCTGAAAATCACAATAAAGAAAAGAAAAAATAGCATCTTCTGCCTAGTCTTAAACTGCTAACTTGAAGAAAACCCTAAGGGAAACAGATCCAACAGATCAAAAGCATGATTAAGCTAGTGGCACATTTCAGAACCATATCTACATCAATGGAGGAAAACATTCTTTCAATTGTTTTCTCTCAGTAATTTCTATTTGTTAAGGAATCATTTAAAAAAAACACACAACATTTTTTTTTTGTATTTATAGATAAAGAAAACCAGATTTAGAACAAGTCAGGACCTAGAAAGAAAGTCTGCCCTACTTCATAGCCAAAGCTAAGTGATCTGTCCTTCCTTTTTCTAATAAGTGTTTAGCTGAAATATACTGGAGTGTAAATGCATTTTGTCAATTCAGAAGATTTTTAATCTGCAGTTCAGTATACAAAAACAAATGCCCTTCCCTATTTAATTCACCTTTCCCCCCAAAAAACCAAACAAAAGTTAAGAAATGTTTTTGGATTTAATCAAGTTGGAAGCTTGAACTTTTGTTTCAAAACCATGCTTTAGAGTTAAGAAGATCAAAGTTCTGCAATTCATGCCATGAAATGTTTTCTTCCCTAATTTTTAGTTGAGGAGAAATTTTTGCATCAATGTATTGATAAGTGCTCTGGCTGAATGTCAGGTGTCTGCTTCTGGGAGTGCAGCATTACTGCAGACAGTTTTAAAGCAGACTTTCTGACTGGATGAATGGATGACTGCCTGTTCTGCAGTTGCCTTATTAAAACCTGGTACTCACACAATCTTACTCCTAGAAGGAATAAAAATACCATAACTCAAAAATATAAAAAAGATTAATTTACAAGCACTTAAGACTGACTCTTGAACAAAAGGTCCTGTGTAGTCTTACACACGCCAGTAGTATATAATTCTGCACCTCTTAGAAGAGTAATGCCTCATTACCTGAGTCATACCCTGGGTGAAGACCACCTGAATGATGTTAGATTCAGGCAACACAGAGGTGGAAAGAGGAAAATATTTAGTAATATAAATCACAACTAAGGCCATCTGTCCTGCAATTGTCAAGGCAGTAGACCGCCTCAGGCTCCTCCTGGGCTCTTCATCACTACCAGCTACCTGAATAGTAACAGCTGCTGCACTTTCTTTCATCTGTGGATAGTGAGGAGGCAGTATTCCAGCTTGTCAGCTGCTAATGTGCCCACAGTGAGCCATATATTTTTTATCTTTTGAATCAGGCTATTACAGTAACACACTTCACATGGGAATACGTTCCTATATATAGAAAAATTTCCAAAGTCTTAACATTTAAATACAGTAGATGCACTTCAACAAGCAACTTTTTTTCTTTGATTAAACACTGACTATTCCTCAGTTATCAAATCAAATTTGAAATCTTAGTTCTTGGTCTTCAAAGTGCTCAAGAGAGTGGGTAAATTTAGAAATATAAACATTATAATCATAATAGACTGGAAGGTTGCATGAAGAGAACATCTAATCCATCTTTCCTGCCAGAAGGCATAATCAACAAGGTAAATATCACCTCAGGTATATATATTGGTCCAAGCTATTTTTATATATCTCCAAAGGAGAAGTTTCCCAGACTCCCCAGACAATCTGTTCACATGCTTCACTAACTTTGATCACTATTAAAATAAAAAAAGTCAGATTTAGTAACCTAAATCTTCCCTATTGCAATTGAAACCAATTATTTCCTGTCCTATCCAGCTTGAACATGGAAAACAGATTTTGCTTTTCCTTCCTGCAGCAGCCTTTTGCTTACTTGATGACTCTTGTGCCTATCTTCAATCTTCTGTAGGTTAAACAACCCTACCTCATCAAGTCTTTCCACAAACCTTCTTGTCAATCTCAGTGCTTTCAGACTCTTTTCAGTTGGTTCAAAACTGAACAAAGTGGTTCAAATGTTTATATTAACTTCTGAATAGATGAAATAAAATGGCTAAAATATTACAAAGTACAGACAAAGGAAATTGTCTTTTCAGCTTAATTCTGATTGGATATTAGTAAGGTAATACTTTCAAAAGGCAGAGGAAAATGTGCTATGAAAGTTGAGGTACCGGGCAATAACAACATGGAAAAAATATGGAAGGACATATTAGATGAAATATACTGAAAGACGTGACAAAAAATTCCTTCTGGTTCTGAAGTGTTTAATCAAAGGGCAAAATAAGAGATGGCACAAATAGGTATCAGGCCATAGCCACACTGAAAGGGGAACAAGAATAAAGCACTAGGCATGTCTTTAGCCACGCTGAGTTTCAGGTGATGTGTAAGTATCCATAGAAAATAGTAGAGAGAAAGAATTGTGACAGGAACTGTGAACTGAGTCAAGAGATCTAAGACTCATTTCTGAAACCTACAAATGTGCCCATCAAATCCATTCACCAGATACCTCTGCACATTCTACTAATAGAGCTAGAAGAAAGGGGAATTTAATTATATTCCTAAACACAACATGGCCTAATTCCTATGGAGAATTATTTAAAAAGTACATAAAGAACATGTCTGTCTTGTTCAGAACACTCTATGGACTCAAGATTCCCTCCCTGCCTTAAATGTCATCCTGAGAAATTAATGTTTATTATGAGCAGTTTTACTGGGGACCGAAGGTAATGCTGATAATTCAAATACAGTAGACTATCTTTCTGAAAGTTTTGTCAGCTCAGATATAGTTATTAGTTCTTTTAAGGAAAACTAACAAATGACAAAAAAAAAAATCCTCCTCTTTAATATGCTCTCTTTTTATTGCAAAAAGTTGAATCTATCAGACCTATGTTATACATAGTGTCCATTGGCTTTGGATCATACATTTAGATCATGCAGTACAGAAGATTTTCTATAGGCAAGTAATAATTCCAAATATATAATCTTAATTCTGAATACCATGGAAGTCTTCCAGATGTCAATGGAGCTGTAGTTAAAACATCAGTGTCTGTGCAAATCTTAGACCTACTCCAAACAATGACTGAAGGTTATGAACTCCCTTATCTCCTGTTAATGACACTTCATTGCCACTGTAATCTATTTAATAAATTTATATGAAAGCAAATGAAATGGAGAAAAAGTGGAGGGATGAGAGGGAAAATATGGAAAAGAAAGAATTAATAGCTGTTTCAGAAAAGGAGAGGATGGGGGGAAACAAAGAAAAAGGAAGGTAATACACTAGAAAAGGAAGCAAGTGGTAGATGTAGCGGTGTCTTTAAACGGTCTTCAATTGAATTGTACTGAGTATACCAAACACCTCTTTGTTTAGACTCCAAAAATTAGGGACCTTAGTCCAAAGGAAATCTGTGTGTATTACAATAAATTAAAAAGTAGTCATTAAAATGTAGAATAAATATTTTTCAAAAAAGCAGTGTTATATTGCATGGACAGGCCATCTCTGTTATGTAATATTAATCAAAAATTTTTTTTATTTTTTCTGAAATAAACAGTCATATGGTGGACAAATCCAGTTCATCATCTCTTAGAGTTTAGGCATTCCTATTGAAAAATCTTGGGAATGATAGCTTAGATCTCTTAACAATTTCCCCATTCCAATATCCTTTTGGAAATTTCCATCTGAAGAAGTAAAAGCAGGCCAAGCAGAGGGTGTGTTTCTGCCTAGATAGTTGTGAATCTTACAGGACGTCCTCCATTTAGGGATCTTTTGACCTGAAGGTGTATGTACTTAGGGGTAACAGATCTTGGGGAATTTGTGCCTGCATTTGGTAATCTCGCTTGATGCGTCCTCACTTTTCTGAGCAGCACTTCCTTACCAATCCTCCTTGTTTCACACATAATTTTACAGTCATGATCTCACACTTCATTGTTTACCTCTCTGTGGATTCCTTATTGTAATTTCTTAATTTGGAGTAAAAAAATACAAATCTTTTAACTTGGTCTTCATAAACAGTTTTCTGCACACTTTCATTACCCTTCCTTTAGGTTTACAATCTTACTGTATACTTCTGAGGTGAGTGGGCTAAAAATATAAACTGCATACAAGTTCTTGAGTAGTCTACATAAGTCAGACAAAATGTTTGCTTTTCCATTCTATTCATTTTAATTCCTAAAATTTGCTTCCTTTTCTAAATACCTCAGTGTATTAGCCTGAGGTTCCAGGATTTTATGCATGGTAACATTTAGTTTAGAGCTCATTGGTGCATATGAACAACGAGGCTTATTTTCCTATGTACACTACTTTGAATTTACCAACATTAGCATTGTCTAACACTTTATTTCCCAGTCATTCAGCATTTTGACAGAGTCCTACAGTGTTGTCACCAAATAATTCTTTCTATTAGATCTTTAATGCATGTTTCAAAATGGAAGTCCCAGCACCCTAGTGTAATCCCATTCTTGTGTTAATATTGTCAACTTTTTAATTGTTTTCTGTCTTTCTGTAAATCTATCATTAGTCCATGGAAACTTAATTTAACGATAAGTCTTTGATGAAAAATGTTGTTGAAAAACCAGTGTCAAGTAACTATTTTCCATTTGGTCACTGATTCTTTGAATAAACTCCAAAAATATATTCACAGGAGGCAAATTATTTCCTCCTCTTTATGTTAACACCCATCTATAGACCTACTCAGTCTATTTTTTATTTATTTTCTACAGTTTTCTCCAGCATTTAAATCAGATGTTCTAGTCCGAATTTTAGTTCAGTCTGAGAACCTTTCTATGAACAGAAACTTTATTTCCCACTATCTGTGCTACCAAGGACATTTTATTTTTTAACTGAATCATTTATTGCAGTGCATCTTTTTCATATTTTAGTCCCTTTGAAACTCCTAGGTGAGTACCATCTGGTCCTTGCAATTTGCTACAACTCATGTTATTGATTTGTTCTTCATAGAAATGTAAGAATGACTGCAGTATGTCAGACCAAAGGTCTATCTACATCAGTATCATTCTCGGACAACACCAGATGTCGAGGGAAGATTATAAGAAAGAAAGGTGTTTTGGTAGTTCCGTTTAATTCTCCTCTGGCCTTGAACCATTTGTGGTTCAGAGATGGCTGAATATCAAATCGTCCGTTTATTTTAAAATTCTTAATGAATTTTTCTTCTGCAAACCTTGTAGTAGTGGAAGAAAATACTAGACTTCTCACATTTGCCAGACCCATAGCAGAGGTACTGTGTACTGAGCACAAAGAAACAAATCCTTTTGTTGTGTTTCATGGTTTTAACTTCTGGCAAGGAAACCTACTTCGTTTTCTGCATCTTCATAAAATTTACAGATAGTCATTAAGTTCACAGACTTCCATCTCATCCATCCTTGATTATCACTTTTCCAAGCTGAAGCAGTGTAGCTTTTCAGTTGTTCCTTGCATAGAATTCTTTCCATATACTTTCATATTACTGCCTCTGTCTCGACCTTGTGGTGGGATGTGCAATCTCCAAGCTACCTCCAAGCATTATAACTTTTCAAATACACCTACTATTTTATTTTAAATATACTGTCATATCAGATTATTTAATCCTGAAACTTAATCCCACTTCTCTTTACACTTGATCCCACCAGCAGATGAATGTGTGGTTACAATCTGTCAGCTACTGCAAAGTAGGTATTTCATAACAAAATTTTGAATGGTATCCCAGACAGTGCTGGGAGTAAGGTAAGCACTAGCTGTCTTCTCTTGGATTTGCTAACTAACAGCTCCAAAGAGGGGCTTTCAGTATCTTTGGATGAGATACCAGTGTCATTTCTCTCATGTCCTAACCCAATATTTAGCCAGGCTATACATGATTGAAATCTGCTTTCATTATTGAGTTTTCTGCTGCTGCATCCTTTCTCGTTTTCTGTGTCCCCAGGCAGTTTGACTGCTATGATTTGGAGAGAAATGCAGAAATTGTTAATGTAACCCTAGTACTATCCACTTTCTATTCAGTCATAGGTGCTGAACACTCCTGATTGATAGTCACCTTATGCCCTTTCTCATTTGACCCTGTTTATACTACAATGCCCCAGTATGGTCAGTATTCCAATATGCTGGAATAACTGGTAACTTGTAATTATTTTCTTCTTATTTTCCTTACACCACATTTGTAATATGGCTCTTAAGTCAATATCTTAATTTAAAAACAGGCATTCTAGTAGAATGGTCTTGCTTTTGGGAGCCATCTCTTCCTTTGGACCCAGGGAAATGACTTTGCAGGGCTCTGTTGAACTAGATTGAAAATTAGATTCATTCCAGTCAGGGTAAATGTCATATCATGTAGATATTATGCTTCTGGGAATACATTTTTCATCTGTCCTTCTCTACCTTTTTGGATGCATTTTCTTGTTCTCTTTGATTTGCCAACTGTGAGGGTAGAAAATAACACTGATAAGGAAATGATTCCTCAAGAAGCAGAATGTGCTGAGAACAGTTACTTGTTCAGTCAGTGCCTCTCATTCTATTTACTGCAGTTTCTGGGAAAACACAATTCAAAAAATTAAGAAAGTTTTTCACCTATCTGAAAGATACTAATTTCTTTCAATCACTCTTACAGCCAACTTCTATCCTGCTTCACTTCGGCAGAGGTCAAGATTTTGTTGTCCATTAATTTTATCATGCTAAGAAAGAAGGGGAGGAGAAAATTTAGTCATCAGTCCACATAAAGGTTAGGGATAGTTCATAATAGTCTGCAAGAGTTGTCATGGAAAAAGATGCAACGCCTATGCCTGCAAACATAGATAAAAAAAGGCCTGTTGAGTTTTGCATTTGTAAAGTTCTGACTCAGCAACCACCTGAAAACAAGATATTCATCTTATATCACCTTCCATTTGAACAATCAAAAGATGAATGGGGAAAAATATTGAGAAGAGAGAAATTAGCAGGGCAAGCAGTGCATGTAAACTGATGTGAAAAAGCTAACTTAAGTAATTTAGAAAAAGAAAGAATGAACAGATATACTGACTAGTGAATTGTGTAATGAAGATAGATGGTTTGGTGCTCTTAATTTAGTCTCATAATGTGAGAACAAGAAGACACTCAATTACTCTGAGTGTTAGCAAATTTAAAAGTGATGAAAGGAAACAATTCTTTATGCTGCGAATAGTAAATCTTTGGAACGCAAATACTCTAACATTCAGTTACCTGAGCAGTTTAGATTATTTAGAACCAGGCCTTACTGAATGAGAACAAGCACAGCTTTGGTTGCTGTTTTGAAACAGGGAAGCACAGTGAAATAGCATCACTATATCTAGAACGCCTTTTAGAATGTTGGAGAGCATTTGCAATTTGATTTCAAGAGCATGATATGTGTTGGACATTCAAAAAAAATTGTGACATTTTATGATCTCTCAAGGAGCAGCTACGGTGTGCTGCTTGAGTCCTCACCTCCAGTGGCAGATTCATTCTCATGTCTTAGTCAGAGAATTGTAGCCAGCATGCCATACTTCCTGTGAGGACTGGAATAAAATCCCTTGGGCAATTGATCTGACTACTATAGCAAAGTCTTAGATAAACACTATTATGTTTTTAAGGCATGCGAACGAATCTTTCTTCTCTTATTGGCATTATGCTTGACAACATCTCTCTTCATCCTGAGTCATTATAGCTGAATTCCTGTTCACTGGACAGTTTGGTTATCTGCATGGTGTAAGTACCTGTAAGAAATGTGCTTGGTAGAACAATGTACAGGCTGATTAAAGTAATGAAGCCCAGGTAAACGTTTACAGCTACCAAGGACAAACTTCAGACATTAAAGCTTTCCGACAACGTTTACACTGTTGGAGTCATGATCAGCTATTCTCAGGATTAGTTTCAACAGTCAGTCTTTGGCATGGTGCAAGAGACATTTTGTGCTATATCACAGATGGGTCAAAGGATGCCATTTTAGCAGAGTGCATAAGTCTAGTCTTTGTGACTCTGTTGTTTATGAGTTTTTCTGTACCTTTTCTTCTTCAGATGACCCTGCTTCTACTGCCTCCCTGAGCATCAAGTTCCAGATATTCTCCAACCACTGGTAGAACAGGTATTTTAAATCCATGCTGTACTAGTTTGGAGCCACCTTACTTAGTGTGGCAGAATTCATCTTTTGCTGAGTTTAGTGAACAACAGCTCTGCATTTCTGTTAATCTCCCCCTTTGAGTTCATAAGCCCTGGTCAGGCTCTTTCCTTAGCATTCTCTACAGGAAGGATGCTAACTTGTCCTTGTGATGTAGCTATGCCGTCTCCTTGATCATTTCAGTTTTATTTCTCTTGTATGCACATTCTCTATATCCACTACATCCTTCTGAGCTGCAAAGATAAAGGACACACAGGCTACAAAAATGTAGCCATGCTAGATGCAGCCTTTGCCACAGAAACGGCCTTAACAATCCTATGTGACTTCTGCACATGTAACTGCCAGTTCAGAGCATATCCTAATTCACCCCTCACAAGAAGTCAGCAGCCTAAGAACACAAGCCCATCTATTACCTCCTACTCAGACTCTAAAATGTCTTACACAGGGCTTGACATTTCTGCCAGTCAAACTTCCACTTCAGAGACCCCATGTGACTATTTTAGTTTCCACTGCTGACAGTTTGGTTCTGTTACAATGAAGGTTCAGCCAAGTCTTTCTAATGTAGGCTCTTTCGTTGTCATACATGGAGATTATGGGTCCCTGCCTACTCCTCACAACCTGCACAATTTCAGAGAATGTTACTATGCAGGTCAGGGACTTTAGTCACCTACCTAGCAGACTGAATTTAGCTTTCAGAGTTTCCCTCTTGCATTTGTCCCCCATGACTGGACTGATAAGAACCAAGTTTCTCTCCTGCATCCTTAGCAGGTTTGGTATTTTAATCGACTTGATTGAAAATAAAATAGTCTCACATTTGGACATTTTCCTTTGTTTTTGGGAAAGACAGAAACTGTTACAGTCATGCACTTGTACATGAATGTGGTGGGAGGGAGTCTGTGATGGGTGATAAAAGATTTTGATGTTAAGGAGCATTTTGTCTGAGATTGCCAGAAGAATGTAGTTAGCTGACAGGAAACTATGAATGTAAGTACTTAGACATTTTGTAGGCGCTACATACCTCTTGTTGTCTAAGGAAATAGTGTTCAAATGTCCTGCAGTCTTAATGACAGAAGGGGTGAAAACAGATCTTCAGCTCATCTGTGGAGTTAGGCACAAAGGCCCTATAGTATTCCCACTGTAGCACAGGATGTTTTAATGTTCATCTTCGCAGTTCATCTTCTTTGCATTTATCCAACTCTGATTCCATGATCACCATGACATGACAATTCTCTAAGGAATTTCTTTAGCACCTCTCTTTTACTTGAAGAGTCACAGATATTTTCATTTAGCATCACTGGCTAATTTTTTTCTTTGCTTGCCCTTTCTGCTATCTACCCCTTTGCACTGCTGGGGCCAGCACTCAGGTTGTTACTACAAATTAATTTTTTTTTCCTTGAGCTGCACACTTTTGCTTTGCATTGACATAATTAACATACACAAATCATAATTACCATGCTGGATTGACCTCTTGGAAGGATCTCTTCTCAGCTTTGAACAAGCAGGAAATACGAAGATTTTTGCATCTCGATTTTTGCATCTCAATTTTTGCAGCTCCTGCCATGCATTGGATGCTGTCACTCCTGCATGCACCCTGAGGTGCCCGGCACTGTCAGTGCCCTGTGCTCAGGGTATTAATTGGCCAGCCAACAGCAAAACAGCCAATCAAACAGCTTAAGTAACAAAGGCAGCATTGTATATTTACTCTGATTATCTTACTTTTGCCTAATGAAGCTGCTTTAAGGTTTCTCTCCTGGCAAGGATCCAAAATGCTTTTATCTGCCTGCATGCAGTGGGCTGTCAAGCTGAGAGAAAAAGCCTCCTTTGTGTGCACGGTCTGTCTTGTTTTCAGAGGAGTTGCTGCAGAGGAAAGGGTGGATATCTTTGTGGGTGCCTTGACTTTCATATGTTGAAGGAGGCCTGTAAGGGTGTCTTTTTCATAAACGTTCTGATTTTTTTTTAAACTTTGATCCCAGTGAATGGAGTGTGTGTTGAGAGTGCATCAGGCACACAGTTTCATCACCATGTGGCTGCTCCATTTTGGTTAATTTCTGTGTCTCTAGTGATATCACTGGGCCTGCCACTTATTTGCTAATGCCCTCTAAAACTGGGTATATATCCTCTGTACTGCTGAGTATATTCCCCTGCCCCCATCCTTCTCAAAAAGAATGGAGGGATCTTAATGCAATTCTTACAAAGAAACTTTTGAAGGAAGAAATCAAAAAATAAATCAAGAAATGAACTTGAGAAGGACTTCAAATTGTGCACGACCTTAGTTTCCAGTACAATTATCCAATGCAGTGATGCAATTCTTTAAGGAAAATGGCAAGAAGTGCAAAGAGGATGTAATCGGCATAAGAGTAATGAGGTTTGTGCTCTCAGGAAAAAAAAGTTTCACTAGTTTGTGTACTTATTTCTCAAATTTTATTCCCAATTAAAACCTTCTGTGAATTTACAAAAAGATTTTTCTTCAATTCTAGATTTATTTAAGAAACTTTAAACAAAATTGTATTCTAAAATTTTGCAAAAGATATTGCATATTACAAATGAGAAGATTTTATATATTGTGGAATATTTTTTCCCAATTATTTTATAACTGAAAAAAATATGCTTGCACTCTTTTTTACATATAATTTTGTTTTTCATTTAAGAAGTTTCCTTTCATACACCTGCAGTAACTATAGGCCATGCAAAGAAACTTGTGCTGGAATGAATGCATACTTGGTTTGAGTATGTATTCATATGTATGTATTACATACAACCAAGTCTGTCATTTTCACTCCTGTATGTCAGAGTGCTTCAGTATACTTCAGATTGAATTTGCAAAATACTGTTTTTTTCACTGTTGTTTTTTTTTTCTTATGTTTACATAAACATTTATAAAATAGGACTACCTGGCTTCATAGTTTCCATAGAAATACAGCCACCAAACTGAAACTCCTGGAATTTTTTTAGGATTATTTCCTTAATAGATGTCAGGGTGCTGCCTGCATGCCTCCACTCATTGTCAGCAAGGATGGTGTCCAGATCTGTGCAGGGACTGAGGCGTCCCTAAGTCCTGACAGCTAGATCCCAGGAAGGATGCATTAAGGTCCCTACCTCTAAGTTCTTAAAAGAAATGCACTAACCTGGAGAAAATGCAGGGTATTAAGAGAACAGAGATCAATTGGAACGTGGTAGTGACTTGATCCCTGCTCTTTCATAGTCAGGATGGTTGTCTGTTTTTTATGGCCACAGTACCTGAATTTATAGATTTTTGTGAGTGATTTGGTAAGATCCCAATGACGGAATAAATGTCATGTTCCAGAGAAGCTGGCATGGGGAGCTGCATGATTAAACAGCATGTCTTGGTCAGACACCTTCTAAAAGTAACTACTTGTTTTTCCAGTGACAGAGGAGAGTGAGGTGCATCTGGAAACTTGAATGGAAAAGAGATTACAGTAATTACAAATGTTCTTATGCTGAAGTCACCATTTGGTTCCATTAATCCATTAGTCATCTACTAATGAGGGTGACTGAGTTAAAGAGGAGGGAAGAGAGCTCCTAGTGGGGGGACTGGAATCTTAATTCCATCCAACCAACTCTGTCTGTTTGGGGAGTTCTAATCAGTGCCAAATCATCCCTGTATAAAAACCTTTAACATATGCAATCTTCTTAATGCACAAACTTGTTTTTTTTCCTCCTATACAGTCCTTTTGATTTAATTTCCCTTCTGCTGCTGTCTATTTCTATTCTAAATTCTCAGGTAAGAATTTTTTTGTGTCTGTCCTGGTAGTGCTTACTGCTACTGCCCTAATAATAATTAATCAAACGTTGTTATTATTTTATTATTATTTTATTATTTTTCTACAGACAATGTTTTACCTCATTATATAATTTGACACTAACCATTCAAAACCAGACAAATGAAAAATCTATTTTATCTAACAAATAAAAGGTAATTTTTCATTAATATGCAGAATGGTTTGCATTTTTTCTACAATAATTACTTATTTAACCTTTCAAAACGTAGATTTTTTTATGAACAACAGTATCAGACATTGTTAGATAATTTTGCTGGCTTTTATAAAAGAGATAATGAGTACTCTTCCTTTGCATGTTCAGTGTAAAGTAATTGTAGCTATCTTGTGGTTTTAAGAAATGTTCAGCCACCATAAACAACGTATTTCAGTTTATGAAAGACGTACCATATATGTCACTTTCTGTTTAGTGTGTGCCTATTCCAAGATACCAAAGGAGTTGAAGTAGGTTCATAATGGATGTTGTTGTTTGCTTTAGGTAAAACAAATACGTTTTTTTGATCCTCTGTGTATGAACAGAAAATGCTGTGTGACAAATCCATAGATAAAAGACATATGCAGCTGCTTCTCGGTATCTCAAGCATGGTGCAAAGCAAATAACTAATCAATTTTCTTTTAGATCAGTAACAAGTCATGTATTAATGAGTAAAACCTGCTTCACAGTTACGTGCCATATGAAAATTCATCCTCTGGAAACATAACTTGGTTGCTGGACAACATGCAACCTTTCTGTAACAGTCAGTGTTCTATTTCCAGTATCATGTTAAGCTATTGATAACTAGCCCAAACACTCAAATATCTTAGGTCACTGAATCAACAAAACCTTTTGCAGAAAGTCTGTTACTTCATTGACTTTAATCCACAATTCAGATTTCCTTGTACTTCTTATGCAAGGATAAAACAAAAAAGAATACCAGAAAAGAAAACCTATCTCACTTAAATTTTGATAAGAATGTAATTTAATTCTTATTCCTCCATACTTGTTACTGGCCGGTAACTATTAGCTGTTGCATCAGAATGGAACATCCCGCACAGTGAAAATGAAATAGGTGACTGCTCGATATATCAAAAATCTAACTAGAAAAGGTTGAAATTTTTTGTATTTTGACTAATTTTCAGTATTACAGTATCTTTGGCCAAATATTTGATAGCTTTGAATTTTCATTTTAAGTGGGCTTATTTCATTATGAAATTATTTTTTGGAGTTTATTCCTTCCCTGCATGAATCTTCTCAAATCAAGAAAGCTCTTATATTACTGGCTACATAAAAATGTTAATGCATTTTTCCTCCTGTGCAGAGTCAACATAAATATCCAAAATCACAGAATCACAGAATATGCTGAATTGAAAGGGACCTACCAGGGTCATTGAGTTCAACTCCCGGCCCTACACAATACACTCTGAGTCACGTCATGTCTGAAAGCATTGTCCGAATGCTCCTTGAACTCTCCCAGGCTTGTTGCTGTGACCACCTCCTTGGGGAGCCTGTTCCAGTGCCCAGCCACCCTCTGGGTGAAAAACCTGTTCCTAATATGCAACCTAATCTTCCCTGACTCAGTTCCATGCTGTTTCCTTGAGTCCTGTCACTGGTAAACACCATAAAACTTCATCTCTCTTTAAGTGGGGGTGTGTGGGTGTGATTTTAGGTCTTAGATTTGCTAAGAATTCTAAAGAAGAATGTGGAAGGTGGGTGAATGTGTAGTTGGGATTGCCTTCGTCTCTATTATGTCTGCAGTAGCAAGTAGATCAGCGGAAGCAAGATCTGTAGTATGAAACATTTGGTGTTCATGCCCAGACATCAAAATCACATTTTAACAGGGGGATAAACTCTAGTCTATCCTATAGTTCCAGTCCTTTTTCAGCTGGTGTGAATTGGAATTGCACCTTCTTCCTTAGTTTCACCTGAAAGGATTTCAGTTCAAGTGCTCCGTGGCAGCTCCATGGTGCATATCAAAACAGAGTAAACAGGTACAATTGGCAGTTCAAAAACTGCTCTCCTGATACAAATTAAAACACAAATGTAGGCACATATACTATGTCTCAAAAGACATAATCAGGCCATAATCTAAAAGATAGGAAATGGCTCTTAAAAGGCAACAATAGGACCTAAGAAATAGCAGGTCTAAAGGAAAGGTGTGCTTATTATGGATATCAATAGACAAAACTGATGAAATGAAATGAAATGAATGCCGTAACCTGATCAGAAGGTATGAGATATAGGAAAAAGAGAAGCAAATTGACACCTCTTAATTCTATAGCTAAGAGACATTAGTATTTCCTTCATAATATCAAACTGAAAATGGAAGAAAAAGCAACATTCACTGGTCTTTATACGAAGAAAGTCTGTCAAACAAAATACTGAAAACCCACAAATATTCAGCAAAAAAGTCTGTGTAGGGACAATAGACAATACAGATGTAGCATGTTTCATTAAAAAAAAAAAAAGCCAGTATACAAGCTTATACAAGTGGAGGGAGTGGAGGATTTGAGAAAAGATACAGTGTGCAGAACCTTCTGCTGCTGAAACAGTGGATTTGCAAACTGAAATTTTCTTGAGTTGCATTGGACAAGATCCCCTTTTCTTCTTCTCACACACTTTTCATTGCAGTTACGTGTGTAGCAGCATGATA
This sequence comes from Toxostoma redivivum, assembly GCA_013397375.1. Lineage (NCBI taxonomy): Eukaryota > Metazoa > Chordata > Aves > Passeriformes > Mimidae > Toxostoma > Toxostoma redivivum. The sequence continues at coordinate 616,898 of VXBI01013141.1, forward strand.
TATGAGGGAAAGAATAATAAAAGAAGCAAGGAGCAAAGAAACTGCACAGATGTCTCCTCTCTGCCCCTCGCCCTGATTATTCCTACAGGTTCTGCTGAGACATTAGAACATCTATGAATTTATTGGTGGGGATCTGTGCCATCTAATGAAGAAAATTGACTCACAAAAGGAAGACCTTATTTCTTTCTATTTGAATGGGAAATTCCTTCATAGCAGAGCACTTGTTGCCGTCTAAATATAATGCAATAAATAGATGGCATCCACTTTATATTTCTTGAGCAATGAGTTTACTGTAATTTACTTGAATACATATAAATCTGTCCTAATCTGTCCTAATAGGTGCTATGCTTGACTCAGTAGGTGTTAACTTTGATTTAGTAGATTAAATATCTGATTCAGCAGGTAATTCACATGTTTCTACAGGTTGTATAGTTGATTCAACCTATGAAGTATCTGGCAGTGTTTATTTTTTGCAAAGGTTGTTTTATCCACATTAGAATGAACTTTGTTTAGTTTTCCATATGGTACATTACTTTAAGTGCAAGTTAATAATTTTATCAGGAATGTATATTTTAGAGTGTTCATTCAAATATGTTGATACAGTCTTTCTGAATTTCAGGCAGAAGATTATTCCCTTGTGAAAAGTTTGTGTTTAAACATTATTCTTCTATTAATATTAGTTTTTGTTCGGTTGTCATACTGAAGTTTCAGAAAAAAAAAAGAACATATTTTTCTAGCTTTTTTTTTTTTTTTAACTATTTCATACCCATAGGATAACAAAGCATAAAAGCAGAATAGGGAGAAGATGGAGGTTTCAAAATATGATGGTTCATCTTTGACAAATGGATATTAATTTTTTGCTTTTTTTTCCCCCCCAGTTCTTTTACATCTTACTGGTTGCACAGCAGAAACTACTTTAATAGAAACCTTGACAATAAAGCAGACAGAGGAGAACTGGCATGGAGAAATATGAAGAAGAAAGAGTAAGGAGATATTCAAGAATATATGGTGGTGTTGGCTGAATATCTGAGGACAGACTGTGGAAGAACATTTTACAACATACTTCTGAAATAAGTGTTTTTGGCAATAGGTAACATTTAAGTTCACAGGAGCTGTATCAAAAATGAATGCAGAGAAGAACAGAGCATTTCATAGTGATGTGTGTCAGAGCTAACAAGAGCAGGTCTTTTAGGAGGCACCATAAGCATCCAAGATAGCTGTTACTCCTCAGTCACACCACTGTCTAGTGGTCCTTAATAAGATTCTCACTAGGCAAAAGTAAATGCAATCTTGGCTAGCAGAATGGACTGGTTCTGAGTATTTCCTGGAGTCTTAGCAGTAGATTTAGCTGGGTTTTAATTGCTAAAATAATGAAATCAGGCAAGCAGGAGTTGACAAGTAGGATCCTAAGTACTCAGGCCAAAGTCCATCATAGCTAGAGGCACATCTCCTTTTACACTCATCAAGTGCTCAGTCTTTTGTACCTGTTTTTCCTTTCACACAATAGACTACTGATGGCAGGACATAAACCTGTAATGAAAATCATAGGACTTTATTTTCTTTAACTTCATAGAGATTTCACTGAAAGCTACTACTCCATGCAACTTGAGCATACCATAATGGCAAATATTCTTTAGTTCAATTTGACTTCTGTTGTTTCTTGCTTTAAATTATAATTGCAGTTCTTCGTTGCAGGTGGTTAATCTTGTTTCGTTTTGCAATTATTGTCTTATTTGTATTTTTATTATATATTTAATGTTTTCTAGGTATAAGGGAAAGCTGGATAGTTCTGGAAAATACCAGGCACAGCAAACAGTACTAGGAAGATACAAAATAATAAATAGGTTGGACAAGAAAAGAATAACTGCTGCATTGTTGTAAATATATTACAAGATTTTAGCCTTTCAGTCTTATATTAGACTATCCTAACTTTATATTTCACAGTCATTATATTGTGTATACTGACTGTTTTTATTTACATCTGCATAGATTGATGAATTAAGATGCAATTTTTGCACCTTCAACCTTAATCTTTGTAATATGCAGAAATGAGAATTTCCTAGACAAAGTTATTTCATTTATTGAAATTGATTTTGGATGTTTCTTGCCATTGACTTTTTAAACAACTGTGCTAAAGAACTGTAAATATGATGTTGATGTGCTATGCTCTTGATCTACATTGGAATGGGCTAAGTTTTACCTTAGTAATGCATGACTAAAGGTATTAGAGGTAAAGAAAGCATGAATATCAATCTGTTTCTGTACTCAAAATGACCCCTGGTTTTATTAGTAATGGAATCTAAGTGACATCATCTTTTGACAGTCATGATCTTTAACCCAGTTTGATCTAAACCAGACTCCTTTGGAATGATATCATTAAGGTAAATCCCTGAAAGAAGAGCAAACCATTTTATTATAAACCATTTAAGGGTATTAAGTTACTGGGAATGATTTCACTGATTTTTTTTCCTTATAAAGGACAAACAGTTTCAAGATTGCATGTTAATATCAAGACACAAATGAACTTTGATTTTTTTTTGCAGTTGTATTAGATTTAATCTTCTTAAATAACTTATAAGTCTTCACATCTTTTTTCTCATGATTCAGAAGTCACTTAAGTGTTTCTTACGTGAACACAGCAGTGCAAACTATATTATTAAACCTAATTCTGTTAAACAAAATTGAACTGCAATAAAAATGCAAAAAAATGTAGCTATTTTATACAAGGAATCTTATTCTTTCCACCCTGTCCACTCCAAACCCATTCCATCAATCCTGTAAATTCATAGTTCCTTTCAGTCACTGGCCATCCTGGGATTATTTTCCTTTTCTCTCACATATTGACTAAGAATTTAATGAATTAGCCAAGGTCTTTTGTTTATGATGTTTTAATGTGTATGATATAACAAAAGATAATTTTAAAAGTTGAACATTAATACTAAATGAAGAATGGTAAGTTTTGATTTGATACCAGAGAGAAAAGTATTGTTCAAAATACGTACTCTTAGGTAAGGAAAGCTGTAAGAAAGAGATGTGTAATTTGATTGTGATATAAATTTTTGCTCTTGATTTTTTCCATTTTTAAAAATCTTTAAATCATTGAATAGAAGTGAAAATAGCAACTAAACACTCTCAATAGCAAAAATGCACAAATACATTTTGAAGAGCATTGCTGTTACCAAGAGAAAGTTTATCTTTTAATCAATTGATTTGTTTTGTCAATGTTTTTCCTGAAAGTAGATTGCATATACAGACAGTCTTATAGTGACATTATCTTGCACTTAATCCAGATTTTTTTGGTAGCCTTACTTTTGTTTTTTGTCTTCCAGCCAGATGTTTCCAATAGTTTTGACTGTAAGATAACCCAATAGCTGGTGATTAATGTAGCCATCGTAAAGAATATAAACAATCCCGGAAACAGAACTCAAAGTTCAAATATGGATGCTAACAGTAATTGCTTTTAACAAGTGCAAGGAAGAAGTGAGAGGAAACCTGGTATTGAATTTTGTGTTGCCAAAGAGCAACTGACCAGCGATAACAGAAGCATCAGAAACAGAGAGTGCAGAGAGGTAGCACTTTGCACAGGAAGTATCATGAAACAGCCCATGTCAGCCCAGTAGTAATTGGGCCTTTGAAGTTTCAAATGTGAGAAGAGATGAACATTCATCTTTAAAGTGTGCTGAGTCTCAGGGATTACTTTTGGTTAAAGTAGGAATGTGCAGTTATTTGAAACCTGACCCTGAGGTCTCTAAAAAGTTTGGCTTAGGTTGTGCTAGAACTGACCTTGTAAATTTAGACAGCTGCTAGACTACTGCTAGGAGCAAATTATTACAGCAATTGTGATTTTCATGACTAGCATAAAAGCAAAGGGCACCTATTTAAGACCTGTGAGGTCAACTTTCACATTTACTACATTGCAGAGAAGGAGAAGCTGTGCAGTCTCGCGAGAATAAGGTACTGTGAAGAACTTTGAGATTCTGCATAAAGCTAGAGGAAAAATAAGAAAAATACACATAAATATAGCAGTATAGTTCTTTCAAGACATGAGTTATTCTGGTGAAAAAGATATTATTTCAGAATATTCTATTTTTTAAAAAAATTCTCATTTACAAACAAGTATTTAGAGAGAATATGTCAAATATTAAAAATATATAGCAAACTTTGAAGTCATAACAGGCTTTTTCATTTGATTGTTTTGCTTCTGTTTTTAAAAGAATAAATGCAAAATAGGTTTATCAAAATTTAGTTGATTTACTTTTTTAGTTTGTTGCAATTGAAGATTGTATATAAGACAAAAGATATGATTTTGTGGTAACTTTGTTTAATGCCGTGTCAATCAGAGATTGAAATCATCAATTCTTTATTTGAACTTTGGAATGGTTTCTATTTGACCTATGTTTTTAAGTTGTTTGGGTGATTAGAATCTGGTGATTTTATTCACATGAATTCAAAAGTTGAGAATTATTTCTTTATGTGATATTTTAGAATATCATGTGGAAGCAAGTTTTTTTGGTTTTTTTTTGTTTTTTCTGCTTCACTTTTTATTAAAGGAACAAAATTACTTATATGATTTTTAGCCTTTTCACACATCTGCATAGCATTTGATTATGTGCTTTGCTCAGAGCAATTAATATTTGATGGACCCAGAATTCAAACACTCATGCATTGTAATCGTTCCTTATTCGACTTACTGACACATCACAACTAATCCATTTATTTGGTTAATTTTCACCTGTGTGACTCAAATGTTTAACAGCAAACCACATGAATTCTAGAGAAAAATCAAAAAAGTTGATTTTGCATGTCTGTACTGAGATGTGATGGTTTCACAGAGATATGTGGAATCCAAAAAGGTATCATGCTCCAAAATGTTGAAAGCTGATTTTGATGTAGTTAGTATTACTATAATTTGGAGCCCAAGCTCGTGAGCTTTGTTGTGCTGAATACTATACTCATCAAAAGCAGAACTTACAAAAGCCAAGTAGAAAAAGAAGCAGCAAGTTAGATTTTACAATAAGTGATATTGGTTATGGTGTTCAGGTGTTTTTTGCAAGTATCACATTTAAAAGATATTTTGAGGAAGGACTCGCTGACAGAGAAATTGGAAATATTAAAAAAAGAACCTGAAAAAAGTAATAGAAGATAGTCATAAGAGGATAGGCATTTTAAAAAAAGGTTGGATTTGATGGATAGCTGAGAGAACAAGGAGAAGAGTGAATGCTAGTTGCCTAGGAAGATGCCATTAGGCATTTGAATGAGAGTGGTTTTGACTGATTGCAAAGCATATTTGAGAGGATCATTTTAATTTGTGTATAATATAGAACTTCATTTATCTCAGAGGTGTAAGACAGATGGACCACCTGGGCAAGCAGATCAGTAAGCTACACATATATTCAAGGAGAAAGAGCCACAGGAGTTTTGGAAATGTGGAAAAACAAGAAAATATATATGAATGAACTCATGAAGGATCAGCAAATGGGCTGGAAAGAGTTTGGTCTTGGGTTTTGTCAGTCATTATTTAAAATGAATCAGTGAGTCCCTATGTGCTGAAACAGAGATTTGAGGAATAAGCCAAATGCCACAAATGATGATGTAGACAGGGCATATGAGTTCTAGGGAGAAAAGCAGACGTGTTTAGCCTGAACACAGATAGATTCTAGAGCTGAAGAAGAATATGAATTTAGATAATTCTTAGACATTCCCTAATGGTAAGAGTACCATCAGAATAACAGAGTGCAAGAAGTGCACGGCTTGCAATTGTAGACCTTGCAATACAAGAAATAGAAGGTGAATGAAGGACAGGAAAAAGTAAGAAACAGTAAAGATCACGATTTAATGATAGCCACAGGCTCTTCTTTGCCTTTGTACAAGCTCAGCAGTCATCTCTTCACCTTTTAGATCCATTAATACAGACAGGAATGATTTTTTTTTATTTATATTGTGACTTTTAACCCCCTGTAGCTAAGTAGAGCTAAATAAATCCTTTGGTGTCCTTTATGTTTTCTAGAACTGGAAGGCTTCCTGTATGTCTGTTCTTAATCCTTTTCAGGTTTCAACAGTTTTTTTAAGCGTGTGAAGAGAGGTTAAATTTTCCAGAAAGTATTTATTTATTCTATATTCAGTCTAAGGTCACATCACTACTTATTATCATGTTCTTGGTGCATCAATTAAGTCTATATATTTGAGTATCTTCTAAAGATTGAAAAACTTACTTTGCTGTCATTCCAGTCTGTACGGTTTACATTTTCATGGAAAAATAATATAACATAATTTGGAAGGTATACTGAAGAAAGTTTATGGAATTCAGAAATCTTTGGATGAATTAGTTCACTGACTGTGCTAAAAAAAGATTTTAGATGGTGATAAATATGCATCTGGAAGCCTCACTTGTCAAGGGGAGAACTTGTTTGGTACAAGAAGCATGTATTTCTGCTGCTGTGATGTAATTTTGCTATTGATTCCAAAAGCAGAAATCAATGCTTGTTCATTGGGATTACCCACGTTGACCCCTACCCTGTGCTATTTGCTGACTTTTTTCTGTTTAAAAAATATTAAACCTCTTTGTTAAGCTTATCCCCTCCCTTCTACTAATGAACTTATCATTTTAGTATTTCCTAAGTGTTTTATATTTATAAGTGACATTAAGTATTGCGTACTCTGCTGTTTCTGACTGACAATTCACACATGGCCCTTTCACTCTCATCTCAGAAGTGTAACGACATTGTTCACTATATTTTAGTTGTCAGTGGAGATGAAAGTTATTCCTAGCAAAATCTGCCATGGAGTTGGCAGTCATAGAACAACTGACATCAAGCACAAGTGCCTTTCTGTCAGGGTTATGGCATGGTACTGATTGAAATAATGTAAGGGTTTTGCATGCCGCCCACCTCTGGTGAATACACGATAGATAGGCTGGTTGGACATCTTAACACCTAGCACTAAGGCTGGTAATTGCAGTGGAGTATTCTTGAATGTTAATGCATTTTCTTTGTGGTCAATTTTTTGGTCTTCTGCCTATAGAAGTGCACATGTACTATATATATTTCTTTATAAAAATATTGGGACACCTAATAGCAAAATACTAAAATATAAAGACTTAAAAAAATATTTATGTAATCTCAGCTTTATGGACATCAAGCTCTAGTAATGGCTTTGTAAAAGATGGAGATTGAATTTTGTTTGTAGAAGAGAGTCTTTGGATATTCTGCAATTTAGGACCCACAGATGGTTTAATTCAAGTGGATCTAGTTTCATTTGCTTTGTCAAATGCTGATGAGCAGGCCCCAAATGCAGAGCTAGCTTGGACAGGCATTGTCAACAACCCTTTATGGTAATGAATATCACTGTATCACTGTGTCTACTATTTAAGCAATGTGTTGTGTAGAGTGAAAGTTCTTAAAGATGGAAGAGAGACGTGGATAGAAGCATCTTACAGGTGTGGTGGTAAAACAGGTGATATTTCAAGAGCCAGAAAAGCATGGCACCCTGACAAACAGGTAAAAATATTTGGGTTTAGGGAAAAAATTGCTGCAGTTTGGGTGAAAACACAGAGGAATTTATCAGCTTGGATCTTCTAATAATTTCTGAGAAGTATTTTGGAATTTTTCTTTCTTGTTTGGCTTTATGTCTGAAGTTCTAGTCCTATATGGAGAGGGATTTCTGTGTTTCCTCACCTCTGAAAACTGGCTTCCAAATAACCAAAATAAGTTACCAAGCTCTTTTGAGCTGACCCAGCTTGACTGATACTACTTTTCTATTGGATTATCACTGTACTGTCAAATAACACTCACATTACTCCTTTGATCTTAATTTTAGTGATGTCAGGCTCCAGTTGCAATTTATGCATCTTCTCAATATTAAAAAATGGAGAGGATGTGTATGTTCATGAGCATACTGACTAAAGTTCTTTCAGTAGACTGTAGTTGGTGCATCCAACAGAGAATACAGAAATTAAATATCATGACTAAACTGTATCTATACAGCAGCACCACAGTGTCACTAGTCTAGTTAATTGTTTCTGTCATCAGTGCTTACTAATGGATTTTTCCCACTTTTACCATTGATTGGCTGGACTGATCTTGGTTCAGCTCTAGGAAGAGGATAGAAATTGCAGCTGCTCAGAAACAGATAACAAGAACTCCCATATTAAAATACTTACAGAAAGTGCATGAACCACCTGAGATGCCTCAGTGGTTGACTATAATGCTGTAAGGTGGTTACTGTAGTAATAATGTCTGTTGGAATAAAAAAATCAGTTCAAGACTATCACTGAAGCATTTTGATAGCCTTTTTCTGGTATCCAGGGGCAGTTCTAATGATTTTGATTATTCTATCATGTACTTTGCACTTTTGTTACTTGTGTTCTCCATTATCCTACACATTGAGAAACAACATTGTTTTGCCAAGTAACCTATATATGACCCCCTCCCCCATCAGTTATTAACACTGTGCTAATTTAAAGAAATATTATGCGTTACAGTTTTGTTATTTATACAACACCTGAAAGCGTGTTTACATTGCTCCATTTCAAAAGAAACTCACTGCTCTGTGAAATACTTGAGGTTGTCTCAAGTCCGGTCAGAGTTCACATCATTAAATAAATATCAAAGCAAACAACTGAGTTTTTTCTTTGATTGGAGAACTTCAAGGAATAAATATGCCAGTATACTTTAGTCCTGCCATAACTTTACCATGATTGCTTATATGCTTATGAAATAAAGCAGTCTATTAGTGCAAAGTAAATGTTAAAAATGAGAACCAATATTTATCTCAATCCTAAGCCAAGCTGTTTCTTTTCCAAACTGAATATGTTTACAATTGCATCTGCCTGCTGTGACTGATAAAGCTTGATAGTACATTTGCTAAGTGTGTCTCAAAAGTTTCTATGGATATTGACTTTACAACCTCCTGCAGACAGAACAGCCATAACATAAGCTACCTGTAAAAAGGAATGAAGAAGTTATTTGTCAGTAATTGCATACTAGCAATCTGAATACTACAGACCTTTTTTAAAAGACAAGTTTGCATTTATTGCATTTATTTGCATTTATTGTATTTATTGCAAGAAGAAATTCTATTGGATTTCGATCACAAATAGTAAATGGTAAAACAATGACCTGATTTTCAAGGTTTAAATGGGTTTCTGCTAGTTACACTGATTCGGTTTTGCTGCCACATAGAACTCCAGTATGGGTCTGGGTGAATGAAACTGGTAGTGCTGGATTAATAATCCACAAATGTGCACAGAAACATGGACAAGCCTGCTACATTCTACGATTGGAGCTGGTGAAATTTGGAATGGTAAGTTTCTTCCAAAATAGCTTACACTTCTTTTTTTCTTTTCTTCTGAATAATGTTGCCACTTTTTAATGGCTCGTTTTGCTTTTCTAATAAGGAAAACTCCCAATTGAATCCTTTCTGGTGGTTTGCAATGCTCATTTGAAGCTGAGGGAAGTATTTTTATTGTACATTTAAAGAAGAATTAAGAAGAATATGAAACTTACCATTAAAAGGATGGACAATGCACTGTTTCATAAAGCAAAAAGCTTGCATTAGGAAAACTAAGTTAAAGGAGAGAACTGGGGGCCTCGAGAGTGTCAGGGTTTTTCCTGGCTTTGCTGGAAGCTGCTTTGACAGGTTCAAATGTTGATTACGACCTCGGTCAGAACTGTCAAGCCACCTTTTTTTTAGGACTTTGAGTTAAGTACATGTTTATAAAGCAAAAAAAAAAAATAAAGTGTTTTGGATAGTCTAAATAAAAATTACTTACCTTCTAAAAGTTCTGTTTACATATTTTTCCTGTTACTATAAACTTTCTTGCTCAGTTTATTGCTACAAACATTATCTTTAGCAGTCTTGTAGAATGGCTGAATATATTAGTTAGACTGTTCTAAATCTGATTTTTTACTAACAAAAAAATACTCCAGAACTGTAAGAAATAGTGGAAACTACTATGTTTCAGACAGCTTTATAAGTCGATTGCAACTATTCTAACAGCAGCTGCTGAGAAACTTCTTTGAATTATTTCGATACCATATCCTGACATTACAAAATCTGTCATTGTGATATATCTTGAAGTGTAGAGTAAAATATAGTACAGGCTTCTTGCATGGTATGAAAAGTTTCAGTTTTATGACTATACTGTTATTCAGCCTTTCATCTGCAGTGCAGATCAACATTTCTGAATTTATTACATACATCTGTCTGAACTCTTGCTGCTCAGTGGGGAAAAACAACAGTTGAACATAGGAAACTGGAGCTCCAGCTCTGGCAGGTTTTGTTCTAAGTAATCATAATACATCAAAATCTTGTTTGAGGCAGATGAGCTAAAACAAAATGAAACAAAATGAAAAAACCCAAACAAACAAAACTACCTTGTTTTCCCTTCTATGAAATTAACAGAAAAAGTGTTTATTTTTGCTAGAAATAGTTCGGTTTTACATTACTTTGATTCTCTGCTAAAATAATCTTTAATTGTTTTCCCATAAATGTCTGAAAATTGTCTGAAAATCATCTGTAAAGCTGGCATTGCCATCTTCTATTTTTTTAGCTGTTCTTGAAAAGGGACCAGGATTGAGAAAAATAAGTAATTAAAATCCACAGAAGAATTTTCTACTTTGGCTTATTCTTCAATCTTCTATGCATTTCTCGGAGGTAGACTAAAATACTACAGATAGCTTAGTATCTACATAAAAAATCCAGGTGGTTGTGTAAAGAATAAGGAGGTTGCATAGAAATAAAAGAAAAAAAAATTCATCAACCTAGTAAGAATATTGGGTGGAAATAAGAAGGCAGAGATGCAGGTGGAGGAAAAATGCAGAGTTGAGACAGAATCAACAACTGAACTGAACAAGGAGTGAAAACAAACAGCTTCTAAATCAGAATCTGCTGAACTATTTGTATCAAGAAATGCTTTTGCACCCAAATCACTTCCTTCTGCTGTTGCACTGGCTTCAACTCTTAATAGAAAGCAGAGTGTTTGTATTCTTGGTAAAATATCACTCAGGAACTGTCTTTCTTTCACAGCCTGTTTAGATGGGAAAGAGCACAAGAGACCGAGCATAAATCTCTAGGAAGGCAGGCAGTTTGGATGGCAGGGACATTTGCTTCAGCTTGCCTCTGTTTAGTCCATCATGAACAGTACTTCCCAATGCTGGATTTTTTCTATTAAAGAAAATTTTTGTGTCCCTCCTTCTCTCCCTCCACAGAGCTATGATGCCAATCATGGGGTAGGAGAGGCTTGATATAACACCTTTCTTCAGAGGTCCCTTTGTAGTCCACTTTTAAGGGCTTTTCTTTTCATTCCATATATCTAGTCTCTAACAATCCACTTCTATATTAACTGTATTATCACTTGCTGTGTTTTCTGCCCCATAACTGACATGATTCCTTTTATTCCTCCTTTATCTCACTGAATGTTCTGGGTTTGACAACAACATAACAAACTGATGTCTTCTCTTTACTTCCAGCTCACCCTGGTCTCCTTTCTCCATCACCACAGATAAATATGTTCCTTCTAGGTCCAGATTTCTCTCCCCTGTGATATTGCTCTTCTTTGCATACAATACACAGATCATATCCAAGTAATTAAATATATTTATTTTTTGAGCACTGCTACTGCAGTGGTTTTCTCAGGTGTAAATGATCGTTCCTGTTTGAAATGTTGCTTCCATACTTAACTCTCTCTCTTCTGCTACTCAGATTACAGGTCTGTCTACCTGACATATCTTTCCACATCAAATTCACATGTCACCAATGGTTATGACTCTAATTTAATTCTTTCTCCTCTTACTGCTTTTCATCTAAGCACCATCATAAGGTCACTCTTTCTTCCATACCCATTTCAAGCACTGGAACACCATTTCCAATTTTAAATTTCCCATATAACTCCACCTCTTTCATATTCTCTAGCAACATATAATGAAATAATTATAAATCTGACATTTATTATATTAGGTAAGGATTTCTACAAACTAAAACATGACATATTTATATATTCATTACATGCAGAAATACTGTGACATAAATATGTGTAAAAATAAGATAATAATCTGTATGTGAAATCCCATTGAAGGAATGTTTAAGTGCCTTTTATCTTTTTAAGTTTTGTCTATGAATCCTAGTGGATTACTTTATAAACCTTTCAATTTGCTTCTACAATAAAAAAAAATCAAACTTTGTTTTCTTTCTTTTGAAATACAGCACGACTCTAAAAATTTTATAAATTGCTACCTTCATCTTTACTTTCAATGTATTTCTTCATTTTTGCATGTGTCATCTTTTCAATGGCTTTCTCAGGAACTAGCTAATAATCTAATGCAGAAGATGTCCAGCTTTGTTTAATTCACATTTTTGCAGTCAGCTTACAAGACATATTGCCCTCAGCCTGTGAGCAGGATTCAAGAATACTAAGTGCTGAACACTTATGAAATATAATCCCAAGGGCCCAGATATGTCCCCACCAGGGAAAGCTGACCATCTTTCACAGTTTAAATAGTTATTCCTGAATTTGTGTCTTGAATAATTTCCTGCACTTATTTTCAAAAGAACAGATAAAATATACCCTTGTTTTATTGCACTTTTCTATTTGCTGATGGAAGGAGATCCAAATGAATTTATATGGACATCATCAGACTTGAACAGGGTTAATCTGCTTAGGCTCAGGTGAGTTCATTTTAGTCTTGATTCACTTCATTGCACATCTATAATGGTTATTAACAAGCTTAAGGACCTTTGGGAGCTTATGGATAACAATGCAGCACCATGGAAGGTGGGAAATCATTATCCTCATAAGGCTGGTGTAATAATTTGCAGTCACACACAGTTTCTGTACTAATCCTTGGGGTTGGGATAGGTCACTAGGTCTGTAAACCTTTCATCAACTTTATACATTTTTTGCTCTTGCTCTTTAATTAATGAATATATAGTAACATAAAAGTAGATGTAAAGAGTTTAACATATAAGTTTGTTCAAGCATTACTGGCTGATTTTACTGCCTGTATATGTATATTCATTTTAAATACAAGGCTTATGATTTTTTTCCCACTATCATATTTTGCACTGTCTATCTTATGATAATTGATATACAATATTTAAGAATTGGAAGACGCTCCACTGACAATTTTAAAATTAATGGTTATTTCAGATAACATTTCTTAGAGTATTCATTTAGTTCAAACTTTGTAATGTATTTAGATAACAGGTGTCAGAATTATTCTATATGTAAAAGAGGTGCTTATTCTGTAATTTTTTTTAATATTAGTCCAAATACTGGAAAAAAATACATATCTTAATATTATAATAAGTTGTGAACATATAATATTCAAAACACATATGTTTCCAATACCATGTTTTTCCACAGTTGTTCAAATAATTGGTCATGGTAAGAGGATATTATACACTTTCTGAGAGCAGAGGTTCTGTAAGGTTGGAATTCAGAGTGTCTTTAATCTCTGTTTGTCATGCAAACAGCAATACCTGCTTCTTTAATATGTTAAATTTTGTAATGAAACACCATTTTCTCCCACCACATTTATGATATTCTTTTCTTTACATAAGCGTAAGTGATTACTTTTAGTCTGAGCAAGTGTATCATGAAACATGAAGTAATAGATTAATCACAAGGGTTTTATAGTTACCAACTTATTGTTTTAGATTACTTCTGGAAGACAGGGAAGTCATACGAGCGATATATTTCTCCTTTTTTTCTCTTCTGGCAAATTTTGACACACTGGACCCATTAGTCAATCTGAAACAATACACTGTAGGGCGGATGGCATCGGAGACTGTGCCCAAAGTAGTCAAAATGTTGAGAAGGGAATTATTGAGAGTTACTTAGGTGAAATTGCAGCTCGAGCAAGCCCATGAAGGCTCTCAGGCCCACAGCCCACTCCATTTCAGAAACATCGATGTAGTCCACTTATGTCTCACTCAGAGAATGGAAGAGGTCAGAGAAGTTGCACTTCCTATCTTATTTGTTGTTGCCTGGAATTTTTTTTTTTGTAATGGAAGACCAGAATTAATGTCTTTCTCTCCCTAAGTGAAACCAACTGTTTCATATTGTACTACTTTTAGCTCCTTCTAGGGTGCACATTATGAGTGAAGATGGAGGCAGATGTGTTACCCTCCTTTTGACGTTGTGTCCTAAAGTAACAAAGAAGTCAGAGGTTAGACAATGTGCAAAAGAGGAGAATAACCCAGTGGTAATTAGGAGGTGCAGGAAAGAGGAAGTAAATTGTAAAGTTCTTAAATTTCAGTGCTGACTCTGAAAAATTAATTTTATGTTGGATAAAGTCTGACGTATCAAAGAGAATACAGACATTTCTCAGAAGGTTTCCAGAACCTTATAAACTACTGCTAGTCAGCAACAAAAGTTTTTTCTTGGGAAAGTCACACAGCTTGTCATGGATATAATGGGAGATTATAGCCACTGCCCTCTCATAGGATTGGACCTATGCCAGGATGCTGTCCAAAATGAAGGTATTCCCTATCACTGTAATGGATGCATATTTGATTAGTCAAAGGGTCGTGGTAGCATCTTCCAGTGGAATAGCTTGGTGTGTTAGCAGTCTGCTATTACCTCATCAGACAACATTTTGTCTTTTGATGGGAGACACCTGGAATGAACAGATATGCAGTTGGCCAAGAAGATTGAAGATTCAAGCTGCCATTGAGCAAGAGTCTTTGGATATAATTTCCAAGTCAGTCTTTCATTGAGCCCTTTATAATTATTTGTATGTTAATACGTTTTTAAAAACTGTTTGGCAGCTACTAGACAATCTGAATTAAGGCAAAGTTTTGCATCTTGTTTTTAGTAAGGAAGCCAACAATTTCTGGTGAAGAAACAGTAACAACCTGCCTTTGGGGGCTGGTGTGTGTAGCATAATCTATTGATTCACTGGAAATTAGAAAGCATGGGTATCTCTCCTGGCTACACTCCAGTGGAATGTGTTAGTTTGGACAAATCACTTAGCTTCTGTGTGCTTCACTTGCTCCATCTGTAAAAAGGAGATAATTATGGTATATGCCTCTCAAGGATGTTACAGTACTTAATTAGTGAATTTTTAATTCCTTGGAGGTCTTCAGAGGAAATATATTATATGTTAAATATGTCGACAGTATATTCAAATAATTTAAAAATTATTATAATCAGTCCCTATTTAAAACATATCTTTTTTCTCTGAAGTCATGGAGCTTTGGGACAAAGAAGGAGAGATTCTCAAGAAAATATGAAGAAATAGTTTTACCTGCTTCTCAAGTGCTTGTTAGTCAACAAGTTACTTTAAAGGCTATGTTCATTCATTGTAGCAAAAAGAAGGTTATAATTGCTTATATCTTCCAATATGTTGTGTAAAAATGTTAGAGAAGATGGGAAAGCAACTAATTTCAAGGAACAATCATAAAATCACAAATCAAAGAATGGCCTGAGTTGGAAGAGACTTCAAAGATCATCTAGTTACAACTTTCCTGCCATGGACAGGAGAACCTTTCACAAGACCAGGTTGCTTTGGTCCCCTCCAGCTATAGCCAAGGGCCAGCCATGAATTAATATAGACCAGAAATTGCAAGCAGGTTTCTTGGACAATCATGTTCTAGAACGACTGAAATATGAACAAGTGTTAGCAAAAAGCTTTAAAAATGTTTAGGTTATGATCAGGCAATAAATGAAAAGTGTTATACATTGCAGCAGTCAAAGTAGGAGAGGGCTGTACTCAAACCTTTAGGAACTACAGTTTACTACAACTGAGTAAGCTTTGCAATACATAGCAAATATAAATGTGGCATTATGTCATGGTCACAGAGGCAGAGCAGGCTCTATCTCTGCTATGTGTAGTTGTATCTCTGTTATGTTCACAGAACCCATATCAAACCATTCTGCCAGATCTGATATACAGCAAGGAAATAGTGCCACATGAAGGAAGTTGTTCATACTGCTCTGTGATATTCAGAAAATATCATATCATATGTTTTATCAGTTATAAGTTCCTCATGACATTTGCTTTCTGCTCAAGACATATGTAACATTGCAGTTTTTAGTTTTAGGACTGAGACAGAGTTAGCTGCCTTTTTCTGCTACTGAGTGATAATCAATCTGTGTCGTATAGAGTGTAGTTAGAATAACTACATAGAGCCATCCATTGATCTAAATGCTTCACATGGATAGAATTAAATCTCACTCAGCACCTTCTCAGTAGCTAGTTGTGGCATCTGGTTTAGTTTCAACCTGGTTCCAGATTAAGTAAATGTAACAAATATCTGAAAATATCTGTTAAGCTGTGAGACTTCTCTTTTCTCTAACAAATCAATCATATAGATATATGCACAGTATAAATAATTCTCATCTTTTATGCAACATCATATACTTCATTAGTATAAAAAACTGAGTCTAAAATATCAATTAAAAGAAACAAACTAACTGAAATATTCTCTGATGAGTTCTTTCATTATGACAAAATATTGTCAATGATTGTGTACATTTGCCTTTTGGTTGAGAACAAATTCCCTGGCCAAAGCATTTTCTGCAGTTTGACCTGGATTTATAGAGCAGTTTTACTGCATACAACTGGATTTCTAACAAATAAAAATGTTCTGCTCTTGTTGCACACCAAATGCAACTCCAAACCCGGAGTAAATATGTAAACATCCACATCTATGACTTGTCCTCCAGATGGCTAAGGACCATCACATCGTAAGGACAGTCAGCCCAGGGGACCAAACCAAACTGAGCACAGTGTGAGACCCCGACTGAAAAACCATTTAGATGTAGAAGCTGCAGCAGCAACTGTTTTGATCTTCTGAATCCTTCTATCGCACTAAACCACTTCTTAGTACCCACATAGCCAGCATTATCCTGACCACAAATAATTTTACATGTAATTCTATTATTTTAGTTTATATGTGAATTTATGAATCTATAAATGCACACAGATACACATGCATGTATGTAGAAAGACACATCCTGCATCTGTAATTTTTTAAAATAAAAATTCACAGAAAAAAGGCTTTGAAGTCTTTTTTTCTCACTTCAGTGATGACATTGTTAAAGTCCTTATTCAGAAAGTGCAACTTAAGCAAAAAAGCACAAAGTTGTCCAAGATTCTTATTGGCTGGTAATTCTGTAAAATGAATTATGGAAGTGAATTACTGGTGAGTGGTAAACCAGCATGCATTCAACTGGTGTGTACCAGGATGTTGATTTGCGGTAGCCCTATGAACACTAAGGATATTCCAGAGGACTGGAAGAAAGATAACACCATGCCAGTACTTAAAAGACTAAATGAGCCAACCCACATAATTATAGGGTTGTCAGCATGACATCAATCCCAGCAAAATAATAGAGTTACTGAAATGGGACTCTGTTACTAAAAGAATGAAAGGAGGGAAATGGAATGAATGCCAATCGACATAAGCATATGGAAAATAGACCCAGTCAAAATAACTTTCTTTTGTGCAAGATTACTTTTTTCGTGGCAAAATGGAATTGTGTTGATACAAGCTACCTAGTTTTGGGTAAGACATGATATGTCCTACAAACCTGTATATATGACATATACAGATAGTTATATATATATCATTTTAGTTTAAAATCAGGGATTCAAAATTAGCACAGTACACAGGAAAAATCTTGTCTTATGGGTACTGATATATAAACACACGTATATCCTGATATATAAAAGAATGTGTGAGGTTTGAGCTCAGTATTGCAGGGTTTTGGTTTTTTGTTTGTTTTTTTTAATTGTTATAAACTATTCAATATTTTGTATCAGTGACAGTTAGGAAATAATTGATAATTGATGCATTTTCACCATTTCTGGCAGTGGAAAAATTTGAAGAGATAGTTAATGAATAGGTTATGTTACTGCAACAGAATGTGAATGCAAGGAAATCATGGGATGTACTGTGGTCACTTAAAGAGTAGAACACCAAGGACCTGCTATATGCCAGGGTTCATATTTCATTGCTCTCATTGCCTCCAGACCACATGAAACAATGAAGTTGGTTTTTATTTTCCAGACATTTCCTACAGACAATGGGATGAGGAGAGACAGGGAGCAGAGAAGCTGTGCTCACTGACTACTGGAAGCAAACACAGGAGGTGTATCCATCCACTTACTTTTCTACAGAGAGAAGGTTGCTGGCAACCTCTTCTGTTCCCATCCCCCATTGACAGGATGCTTCAAGTGATATTTTATCACTTGCAGCTTTCCCTTGTAGCTTCCCTGATTTGTTTCCCTAGGACTCTTGTGTTTCCTCCCCCCTTAGTGTGTCCCAAAAACTGACGGTTTTGCCACTTCAGTGACACCAAGAAGCAGAATTCAGTTGCTCATGAGCTACCTGTTAAGCTCAGGTCTTGGATTATTACTCTGAGTTAGTCAAGTAAGTTCCTTACACAGTGTCCAGGAAGAGTTAGTTCTCTTACAGGGGGATCCAGAAGAAGCAGGATGCTAATTTATCAGCATGTGAAACACAGAAATGTCTTAAAAGCAGTACCACACAAATAATTGACTGTGGACAGCATCCTCCTTCACTTTTTAACCTCTATTTGAACATTTTAATTTTCTATTGCTGCAGACAACAGAATAATGTTTCACAGGCTGCATGAAGCCACTGAGTTAGAAGAAAAGCAACTTCCTTTTTCTTTTTCTATTCCTAAGATATTATTAGAGGTAAATTGAGCTTTACCTCAAAATTTCTTGGCTTAGTCCACAAAGACACACAAGATTCTTGGCTTATTCCATAGATGCTTGATAAAGAAAAAAGAAAGTCAGATTTTGGAGAAAGCCAGTGCTGCTGCTGCTTTTAATTAGTGAAATAAAATATAAAATTTAGAAATTCTCAAACTTAGGTTCAGGTTTGCTTGGGTAAGATTCTCAGCTGATGTAAAGCAACATAATTTTCTATAGTTACAGTTGAATTCCTTTCTTTCATATCAGCTGAGAATCTGGTAGCTGTTATTTATTTAAGCTTTCAGTATGACATAAAACTACTCTGAGAGACTTCTCTTTTTTTCTCATTTAGCCATAAGCCAATATCCAGAGTACAAATGTTTGGTAATAAATTTTTCTTACCACTGGAATTTAGACTAGATACAAATGTAATTTAGCTGGTACTTTATTTTACAGCTCAGGGGATTTGCTGGATACTTACTTAGGGCAAAAGCATTTAGTTTTAGATATTGACACCAGCCGTGCTGTCATCTGGCAAACACTGGAGCACATATAGTACTTAGGAGAATTATATTTGGTAAATAAAAAAGATGTGTAAGTAAAAAATATGTTGATTGTAGTATAGGCTGATATTTTAAGCAGTCACAGATGGCAATGTACTAACTGGTTATTGACAGCAATATCAGCTCTAGAAAGGATTTTGACAGGTCTCATCATACAATGATTAATTACTGCAAGGCACTCCAATTTCCTCCCTTGTACAGCTCATGGCTCAGAGTAAAATCTGTTGCTCTTATTACACTCTACAACACAGGAAATATCTCCTCTCTGCTGTATCCAAGGACCAATCAAAACCCGAAAAGTCAGTCAAATAAGACTCACAGTCAATGCTGGAAAGGCCTTTCCTCAAGGGATTGAGAAAGGAAGGAAGTTAATATGGCTTTGCTCTCTGTGTTTTAATTTGTTTTAAATGACCAATGAGTAGTAGACAAGAATAGTTTTCTGAGGAGAGCAGGTGGGTATTAGTCAAGTAAGTTCTCAGATTACGTGTAAAATTATATAGGTGAAGAATTAGCAGCTGTGAGAGGAAGCAAAGGATAGTATGCCTAAAGTGTATAGACTAAAAGAACAAGGACAATAATTGAAATAAGAGTTTTGTATTTTCCTGAGACTTTTCTTAAAACAGAGACATTGCCCATTTGACGAGTTGCTTCTATACTCCTGGTGTTGCATACACAGTGATATTGGATGTAAAGTGGTCATTGAGATTTCCCAGAGTGGAACCAGGCCAAGTCCTGTATGATCAGTTTCATAGAAAATATTCAGCAAGTAGCTCTGTCAAGAAGGCTTTTTACAGTACAATGGTTTTTAATATATTAAAGGAGATGCTACATTGTGAGAATACTGAAATGTGTTTAAAGTCTAAAAGTTCTCCCTTGCGTGACCTGGAACAATAGGAAGCATGTATGTGGGGGGAACTGTCTTACAGTGTGGAATTCTGTTTAAGATTTTCAGGCTAGCTCCAGATGAGGTAGTAGATCTATGCATCTGTACAACTCTGAACAGAAATTATAGTCTGGGTCCTGGAAGTAGTGCAGATGCATGATTGCTGCACTGAATTATTCTTTGGCTAGCACAGTTATGCTGATGTGGCTATACTGCTTCTAGTGTTAGCCTTATTTTGAGCTAGCTTAGGTCTCTGTGCTCTACAGTGCCAACTTATCTGCAGTCTTCACCCTTACCAGAATCTAGAAATGTTGACACTTTAAATATACCACCTCTTGTACCTGCAAAAGAGAGTGGGAATGCTCAGGGGTATATCCAGCTGTAATTAGCAAGCTGTACTCTGAGGTGGGCATTTCTCTTTATTACTCCTGTCTTTCCTCATAAAATTAGACGTAGGACAATCGATTGCTCAGAACTCTGTGCCTACAGCTAGCAAAGGCAAACTATTTCTTTGGTTCTTGGTGACTGTGCTTTTGCGTAAAGGCTGAGGATTGGGCTGACTCTCTGATTAAGGTCAAACCTGACTTAGATTGGCAGAGTTTTAGGTGCTGCTGTGTATGTGTATATCTGTGCTGAGTGTTAAGGTGTTTTCAACTTCCTCTGCAACATAGGATGTGGTTCAGCTTTTGGGAATCATCAGGGCAGCTCTCACTTCGTCAGTTTTCTAACATCAAAGGATCTTTTGGAATTACTAATGCCTTGATCTCCACTTCTCAGTCTGTAGCACAGAGCTTATTCTGAAACATTTTGGTCTAATTAAAACTTTAGGGTTTGTATGAAATGGAGTAATATATAAGATTTGTGATATAAAAGAAAGAGAAGACACATGATCATCAGCATTGGTCACTTGGTGATCTTTTTCAAAATCCTGTTCTGCAGGCCTTCATCTTCTCCCTGTGGAACACAGGGAGGTAAGGATATTATATCTATTCAAGAGTTCTAAAGCTGTAAGGAAACCTGCTTGAATTTATTTCCTCAGAATCACATAATCACAGAATGGGTCAGTTTGGAAGGAACCATACTGGCTCACCTGGTCCAACCTCCCTGTTCAAGCAGGGTCATCTCAGAGCACATGGCACAGGATTTTATCCATACTCTTCTGGAATATCTCCAGAGAGGGAGACTCCACAACCTCTCTGGCCAATCAGTTGCAGTGTATGTTCACTCAAAGTAAAATTCTTCTTCGTGTTCAGGTGGAACTTCCTGCACATGAATTTCTGCCCATTGCCTCTTGTTCTATTGGCTGGCACTTTCGAGAAGAGTCTGGATCCATCTTCTTGGCATCCCTGTTTTCAATATTTATAGACAGTAAGGTCACTTTTCAGTACTTCTTCTTGAGGTTGAGCAGGCCCAGACCTCTTGGCATTTTCTAAAAAGAGACTTGCTCTTGTTCCTTGATCAGCTTTGTAGCTCTTGCCTGTACCCACTCCAGGAGCTGCATGTCTCTCTTGTCCCAAGAAGCCCAGACCTGCCCACAGCACTGCAGGTGTGACCACACCAGGACTTCAGTAGAAGGGCAGGATCATCTCCCTTGACCCGCTGGCTCTGCTCTTCCTAATGCACTCCTTCATGGCTACAGCAAAAAAGATATCTCTGTCCTTGGCTGAAACCAGGACAGAGGCCTGAATCTTCTCTCACTTAAATGCTATTCAGTGATCAAAGGTGAAACATATTTACTTTAGTGTTGCCTTTTTGACCTGATTACCACTGATGAAGCATGAGTTATATTGCATCAGTAAAACAGTTGAGAGCATGGGAGCCCCCCACAAATTTGCTTCATCCAAAGGCACAGTTGATGTAGTTATGAAGGGGGATGTGCAGAAACAGAAGAGCAGGGAGGCAGGTGCTGTCACCCATAGGCTCTTGTTTGACATGATTTATTTCAAACCCATAAGAAAGAATACACAGCCAGGAGACACTAAAAGAAATAGGTGGATATTTTCCAAAAATTGAACTGAAATGAAAAGATAGGGAAAAAAACTATGCCCTGATATGCTTGACCCTGTAAGTTATCTGATCACAAAGGCCCAATGTCACTAAAGTCAGGCTAACAAGATGTCACCTCACTTGATGATCATGGATTTGTAGGTTCAGACTCCACCTGTATAGTGAAGTCACAGGAAACCTGAATCCCAGGTGTAAAACACATGGCACTGGGGTCTCACAGAGTTCTGCTCAGCAGAGTGGCAATAAAAAGCCAAGATGAAAAAAATTCTATGCTATAACTGATTTCTAAAAATTATAAAAGAAGTAAAATTAATGCTCATGGCTTGAGATGAATACTGTGAATAGCAAGGAATCATGAAATGTCCTTAGGGGACATTAGGAACCCAACAGGCAGTCAAGTAAGTTAAGACAGGGAGAAAAATTACAGATGCTTTTAATGCTAAAATTTGCTTTTCAGTATGTCCTTCAAGGTCAAACATATGCCACAGGTTTATAGCCAAAATATTAGTTTTCTCTCTTAGGGGCCTTACTTTAGGTTACTGATGCTGAAAGCTGATGCATGAAATTGCCTAATAGCTGCTTGAATTCATGCAGTAGGACTGTTAATGTGGCACCCTTGCTTAGTGTAAATAAAACTCCTTACTATGAGAATAGTTCTCCAAGTTTTGCAATTCAGTGAGTTTGCAAACAAATATCAAATCTGCAAAATCAGTTTACAAATTCAATCTAATATCATCTCCCCACCCAAACTTCACCAAAAAATACTTTCCACATTGCTTGCTTTTATCGAGCATTTAAGATGTTGGGTGTTTTTCTATTAACATTACTTTTAACAATCCAGTTAAAATAGATCCTGTAAATCTATTTACTCCATTGATCTAAAACCTAGATATAAATATGACAACATCATATCGAGTAGTTTTTATGTGCAAGGTCTTGAGAGTTAAAGGATCTTCAAGAGTTACAGCAAACTTTATTTACTTGGAATTATCTATGGGATTTTACTTGTCCTTAAGCCTTCAGGTAGCCGTGCTTTTTCATAGGGCCTTATTGATTCTCTATAATTACTATTAAATAGAAAAATAATTGACTAAAAGTAATATATTACTGGAAATTACACCATTGTCGCTACTGCATTTATAAGGTATTGAATATATATATGTAATAGCCATACACCATAATTACCATATATATAGCTAGATATCCATTATATCAACTTTTATATCTGAATTTTAGAATTTTTTATGGACTTTAAATGCTATTCCTTTACAGTTCTAGTAGTATTAATACCTTTGTTCCCAAAATTAAATCTTTTTTATATTAACATTTTTTCCTAAAGCTGAGGTGATACAAACCCTATACCATGCTAAATAATGAGATAAATATATAAATAAAATATTTATAAAAAAGATACTGACTTTTCAGAAATAAACTGGACCATGCAGACATGCATGTGATTAAAAAGAGAGATAAAAGTTGTTAGCTGAAATGTTTTATTTCTTGAAAGCTATTTTAGACTAAGAAGAGAGGAGTAGAACAACATATTTTGAGGAACAAGCAAAAATGAGAGTTTTGTTAATAGTGGAGTGAATCTGGTAGAGCTTCCCTATATATGTTTACTCCTGACATATCTTTTTTTCCCCCAGTTTCTAAGTTACACATGAAAAAGTTTCTGGTTAGCATAGCTGTCATGGGGAGACCTAGTGAGGAGATGATTTTGTACGCAAGGTTTATCAGTCAGTGGGAAATCATCAGTTGAAGGAGAATCCAGAAGAGTAGAAGTAGTGTTCAAGGGGAGCAGGACTGTTGAGCAAACGGTATCAGCTGGGGCTCTGATCTGTGGAGGGGTGGATGGAATTCAGGTGGGAGAATTTAGATCTTCTGTAGAAATGCAGCAATGTTTTGAAATGAGGATTTTAAAGATAGATCTCCAGAAGAAATATATCTTTGACCAGGAGGAATGGGGAAATTTGTGTTTGGAGATTCTTGAAGTATGAATGGACTTTTGATGTGAAATTTTGAGGTGTCCCCACTAGGCATTCTTATCCCTTAATCTCCCTTTGCAGGGATGGTGACCCATACTCAGGCCCTTATAAGTGTTGTAGGCTTAACTGTGCCCTCTGAATTCTTAAGTTTGAGGAGATTTACATAACCTTCCTAGTCATGCAAAGGAAAATGAATGCCTGCAGTATATGTGTGGGAATAGTGTGTGGGAATAGTATGTGGTACATCTGTATCTGTATCATACTAGAGAGTGAGGGATATATAGAGCATTTGCTTCGTTACTCAAAAGAGGTTAGAACAATATTGTGCAGCCCTGTGTAAATAAACTTGTGTGTTGAAAGAACACACTGTGGTGTGTAAGCTGTGACAGACTCTAATTATTTTTGCAGGCATAAAAAATGGGACCAGAACTCCCCAGCTTCTTTCTCCAAATGACAGGCTTACTTGCTGTCTGTCCAAAGGTAAATGGCAAAGCTATAGTCAGGCCTTAAGTAATATGGTGTCTACACATTCTTCCAGGAACAGTTAAAGACTTTCTGCTACTGAAAATATATCACCTCTGATGGCCAAGGAGGTTTCAATCCAGGATACTCAATATGAATACAGTCCTACTATATGCAATCCAACTCAGCATTCCTGAGCACTCCTGACATAAAAATGATTTAGGGAAATTCTTTGTGGTGCCATGGGTGGCATCTTTTCATTAAATCAAAAGAAATGAAAAGCACATCAGAGTTTTATGCATTGCACAAAGAAACAGCTAGACCCTCTCTCAGTAAAATGATGGGGAGCAGGCTGATTGCCATCTAGGATGCAACTAATTGGTGTGTTCTCTGGGGTGTGATAGGATATCAGACTATCAGGCATAATATTACTGTCTTATAAAGCTACTGCATAATGCAACCAGTAGAGTGTGCCACAAAGGTTATACTAAAGGACAGCATGATTTTAAAGTCAGTCTGGTGTTCTGTGATGAACCAAGGATGTTTCTACATGAATAGGTTAATGCAGAATCTGGTTCTAGCATGCATGCTTGCTGTAACATGCATTTAGTACACGTACAGATCTACATGTGTTTCTGTATAAAGATGTGAGAAAGGCTTGAAGAGATAACTGGTGACATTCTGGTCCGAAGTGGTAAAGACAGACATTTTACACCCATTATGAACAGGAAGCAGTGCAGGTATTGTACTGGTAAAAATATCCAAGTGATGATAAGGAAGCTGAATGAAACAAATGTTGTCATTAAGAGAAAGCTTTAAATGAAAGACTCCAAAAAAATAGGTAGATACTATGATAACTAAAAGGCATTTTAATTGGCAACATAGAAAAGAGAAAAATTGACAAGAGAAATCAATAATATTTTGGCTAGTTTTTTTTATTTTTATTAATATTTTAATGGCAGATCATAAAATAATTTTTACAGAGAATTTACACTGGATTGAAGAGGAAAAATGTACAAATTATACACTCCCCGGTGCCTATGTCACTTAGATTGTACATAGATCAGACCCCACTTACACTAATTTAGGTTCATATTATATTGAGTTATTACAGTTTGGTCCCCTCTCCACTTCCAAGTGAAAACCATTGTAAAATAGACATGAACCATTCCAAGACAGAGACACCCCCGCTCCTCCTCCCCCTGCGCCCCAAACCTCAGACTGCAATCTGAAAGCATTCTATGCATGACAATACCTGACTGTAATTCTTCATTCATGCAATTTGCTGGGAGATGTTTCTGAAGCTGAATGGTAAACACTTCTTTGCTGACCTTTGGCAAGTAAGGTGTTGGGATATGAGGGGGAAAAATAATGAGGCTTTTATTAAAGATGCTAGAGTTCTTATGGGTTAAGTGGACTGTCACTTATTTAGATAAACTGGGACAATACACTGATCAGAAATACTGGTGATAATAGGGCTTACAGCATCCAGTCTTTAAGGAAGCAGAATTTTTCTGGCAAAATGTCAAGTGAAAACTTGGTACTTAGTAGCTCAAGGATGACATCCTCAATCTGTGCAATAGTTAATACAAAGCCAGGTGTCTTTGGTAAAGGAGTAATAGGAAGGAAGGAGGGATAGAAGGAAGGGTGACTAATGGAACATAATTGCGTATGGATATTGGATATGGATTTTGTTCACTCTACACAGTAACTATGGATATTTTCATACATGTTTGAAAAACTGTCCTAGGGGACAAATGTCGGTTCCTTAGGATTTAGAGAAAATACGGCCGTACAAAAACAAATTTACACAACTGGTGAAAGCAATGAAAATCCTATTTCTGTGGAGAAGCAAAATCCTGCATCACCTAGTTTCTTATCTCACCCATTTTGCTGTAAGAGAAAGATTACATAATTATGTATCTGCTTGTCCATATAGTTGTGGTAATTTATATTCCTTTACTTTTAGCCTATATAAGAGAGTGCTACTTGTCAGTTATTATTGGCAGGATGGTAGCATCACATCATTACTGATATTAGAATTATCAATAGTTTTCATTATCAATCCCCATTTTAAGTTCCTATTATTCAGTCGCTCATAGCTTGGCACAACTTCAGTCCTTGGGGTGGAAATTTCTCCATGTTTTGTGTCAGCCCCAGATTAAGTTTTCTTATTTTTGCATTTTATTTTAATTTCAAACAAAATGATTCCGTGGTCCATTATTTCTTTCACCAGCAACCCCCTCCTTTGCAACAGAGACTTGAAATAGCGTCAGGGATGTGTTGGGGATTTTTTTAATTGGCCCTTTCAAAATCTGTTGAAATTTGGCCAAATAATAAACATTTGAAAGATACAGTCAGCCAACTTCCTTCATATTAAAAAGCTAAAATTTCAAAAGACTCTTCCTCCGCGAGCATGTGTCTACTGCTCGTTGAACCATATGTGGCCTCTTTTACAGCAGGCAAGGGAGTATCCTGGATCCTGTCTCTGGTCAGAGACTTCCATTTTATTTCAGCCTTGTGCAGTGCAAGGGAAAGGCAGGAACCAATGCCAGAATGAAGGTCAAGTTGTCCTGTGTGTTTTGTTTTGCATGTGGCCTCCAGCTACCACTCAAGAAATCTGGAGAAAGGAGGGGTTCACAAAACAGATCGGGAGAAAGATAAGGAGCAGAAATAGGTCAGCAAGTCTTGTGAGACGTAATCTAAGTGTGAATCAGAGTTTCTGCCTAGGTCTTATAACAAGAAAAGACTTGTAATGAGAGAGGTTTGGAAATGTGATGAGGACCCAGTGAGAAGAAAAGACTGGGATAAAGGTAGACAAATTGTATTTGGTTGGGAGGTGACTGGTTTTTACTAAAACTAAAAGCAGGATTAGGATTAAGAAAAGATTGGGTGAAAAATATTAACAGAATCTGGGTTGCACAGACAATCATGGTTAAACAAAGAGTAAGATGAAAACAGGATGGAATGGGTAACAGATTGGAGCAAGTGCATTAGACTGGTCTCTGAAGGAAAGAGAAAATGCAACTTTCTCCCTGCATCCATTCCGTCTTTTGCCTTTTGGCAGATATTCATAAATTTAATGCAATGTAACTTGGCTTGGACCAAAACGTTGATTGCTAATATGTCAAAATTTTTCCTTGCTTTTGAAGATACAAACCTATAGGTCCATGTATAACTGAAAACCAAATGTTAAAAAAAATGAAATTAAAGATGTGATGATAAAAAATTCATGTGATAGAAAATACCAGATAACATTTTCAATATGACATTAGCCCAAGTGATTGAGGCAATTTCAAGTACTGAAATTATAATTCCAATATAAGTAGAGTACACTGAACCTAATTCTGCTGCGGGTAGTTTCAGTTGAAGTCAGTGACTTTGCAAAAGATGGCTTAGATTGTTTGTATTTTTATATTAGGCTTTAGGGAGCAGCAGGTGAAAGAAAGTTCTGGGATGCTTTGAAGATACCTCTAAGCCTCAATTTACTTTCCTTTTTACATGTACAAGTTCTTTTTGAGGTGTTTTTTTTAGTCAGCACCCCCACCACAAACTTAGTTGTTTGATATATGGTTAAAATGCATTTATCATATGTGCTATGTACTTGATTGAAGAATACTAATTTACTCATATGGGCTTCCAAATCTGTTCTGCACAGGTTACTATCCAATTGCAAGAATAAGACAAATTCTAAATCCTATGAAGACTCTTCCTTGTATGCATTAATTTCTGAACTCTCACACAATCAAGTATTATTGTTATATAGTATGTCATGTGTTTTTATGCTCAAGTTTTTATCATTTATTCATAAAACATTGTGAATTTTCTGAAAGTTTATTACAACATTTACCATTATGAATTATATTTCATTGGCAACAAATCAAATTTTTTTAATTTTACATGAGCAGTTTCAGGTGAAATTATGAAGTGTTCCTATCCTCTCCTAATTCCCAGATAACCAGGATAACTAGCTTTTACTTATTCATCCTTTTGCCCTTTTGAAAGGTTGCCACACAAGATTTTTCCCACTCTTCTGAAATTTCCCCAGGACTAACTTGGGGTCAGCATTAAAGATTCACAAGAGTCTCTTCATTGCTGTAACTGAAATCCTAGCTCCTAAATGGTAAAGGCTGGCTTAGAGTCTGTAAGAATATATCTGAAATAAGGGTTGTCACTTTTCCATATCCATCTTTTTACCTATATACTTATCTTCAATGAATTTCATCTAACATTTAATTGCCCCATGCCTGAAGGTGCAATAGAGTGCCAGGTTAAGAGTAAGAAGTGACTGCAGTATCTGAATTCCAGTAGCACTATCTGCACTACTTCACAGTGAGCTCTTTTTTCTGCTGCCTTAAATAGCTTAATATCATAAGGAACTGTTGACACTTTATATTCGCCCTCTCTTCCTTCCCGTTCTTTAGCAATACACTGAGCAGTATGAGACCCAAAAACATGACTGCAGAGCTCCACAGGGATCCTCCTTCTACACTGAGAAAGGACTCTTAATCTCTGTTTCCAATCTTAACCAATTATTTATACATGCAAGAATCTTCTTTTTAATCTTCTGACTTCTCAGTTTCTTTAAGAACCCTTGGTAAGGGATCTTGTCAAATGCTTTCTGGAAATCCAAATAATCTGTTTCATCAGGGTGAATCTTATTAATTCTCTTGTGTATCATTTAAAGAACTTGTATTGATTTGTTAGGCTTTATTTCTTTTTATAGAAGTAGTTTCTAGCTCCTTCCTATTACATGTAATTTATTAATACGTCCACTGGTTAAATTCTTTACAATAGTTTCTGCTAAATTGCACAATATAAATGTTGGAGTTCCTAGTCTGTAGTTCCTTCATTATAAATAAGCAGCCTTTTAAAAAAAAATCTGTTTTCACCACCACATAATTAGCAAATTATTTCAAACAAAGAAATTCAGTTAGTTCATTCTTTTATCACCTTAGGGTTCTTGGGTAGGTATTATCTCTTGTTGGTGACTTAGCACTGTTCATTTTATATTTTTGTCTGATAAATGAGTTTAGAAATATTTCATTACAAAGTGGCATTTCAGAGGACCCCTTATTTAGAAAAATATTGGCTTAGGAATTTATTCATTTTTTAAATGTGAATAACTTATAAAATTTTACTCTTTTTTTTTTCCTTGGAACAGTTCTCAACTGTGATGAGCATGAAAAAGCTTTACGTGAGGTTTTTTGTACTTACTGAATGTTAGTCCTCAAACTTTTTTTTGGTCCATCATGTTGTTTTTACATTTGCCCTGCTTAGCTTGATGTTCTGTTCCCTTTGTCTTGTTTGCAACCCATCATGTCTCTGAGGAGAAAGGGAAATGGAAGGAATCTTTTTCTTACCTGTTTTTCTGCCTTGGGTGGAGTTTTTTTTAATGTCTTTCTTTGGCCATTTTACCCCACTAGAGAAAAGAACAAGATGGATTTTCCTTCACTACAAAGTTCTACAGCTAAGTTGAAAACTTCCCTGGTCTGTTAGTTCCTCTGTAAAAGATCAATTTCTCCAAAACCAATGATTATATTGCCAAAACCAAGCAAACTCTTCACACCAGAGAATAACAGTGAAATGTTTCAAAATCGCTCCTTCAATAAAGGGCATTTGTTTGGTTCAACCTTTCAGACTCTTCCAGAGTGACATTCATTTGGTGACAAGCAATGTACAGAATATGCCACAGAATATGTAGGGTGTTTGAGTTCTGAACACCATTTGTTACTCAGAAATGTTTCTAAAGCGATTGATAATTCTGAAGTATTCCTGTCATTAAAGAAACCCACCAGTAGGACACAGAGATGGAGAAATATTAATCAAATTTTAGAAACATCTTTGTGTCTGTATGCAAATATCTGACTGTATCTGTGCATTTTATTGAAGTAGCACTTCGTAAATCATACAATTCATCTTTTTATCTGATAATTTTTAATAAAGTATTTACCAAATTTGTCAACCTACTTTTATAATAGCAAAATATAATTATAAGCAGCTTTAGACTGAAGTTATACATTGTGCTATTTTAAAAAGATGTCCATGTTTCTTTCAACAAAATTAACAATAGTAATTGCTCATGGTTGGAACCTGAGAATTCCTGAACTGAAATGAAGATTGACAAAGCTTGGCTTCCCAGAGGCTTTGCAAGACTTCTGTGTATTCAAAGTAAAACAATTTGTAAACTAATGACTTCATAGTCTTATGCTTATTAAAGGGATAAATGTGAGAGATCTATATGTATTCAGTCTTATTAAGAAATGTATTTTGTTTTAACAAAATTAAGATCTTAATTCGCTGGGTAGCTATAGGTATCCATTATTTTTTTCCCACTTGTGATGCATTTAAATAAAAAATATTATATCTTTATAGGCTACTCAGAAGGACTTAGAAATACTTCTAATTATCATTAAATTAAAAATTATCAAGAAATATTTATTGTACAGTTCTTAACAATTTCAGTCAAGAAGAACATAGTTGACAGTGTGTTCTGTTTTGTGTTTCGGTATAGATACTGAAACCTTTTGTTTCAGTATCTATATCCCATGGTATTGGTTGTTAGCATGAAATATATTTTATTCGTCGTTATCCATTGTTTTCTAGGTGCTTCCTTTAATTTCTGCTGCTGCTGCTCTGTTTATCCCCTCCAATTCTTGATGCTGCTGCTATTCTATTCTTCTAGCCTTCCTTTTTCTACACTTGTGCTCTAAATCTGTCATCCAGATGTAGCTTCCAGGAGTCCTGATTACAAGCAGATTTGCAAGCTCTTGTATGTTACTTTCTATTTTAAAAAGTTGACTTGGGATTTGGAAAAAGCTCCCCATTTAGTTCTTTAAATAGAAAGAAAATACTGTAACTCAATGTTGACTGCTGGTTAGTGAAACCAACTGATGGGTGGAAACAGATTTGTGGCATTGTTTGGCTTTATAGATGATGATTTATTTTAATGCCATTAGAAGGTTCATGTAGGAGAGAGGTTGTTTTCATTTTAAGTATTTCTGAAGGTGTAAGGCCTTGTGGTGCCAGGGAAGGAGACAAGGGAAGAGTGCCTGGACTCCTGAGAAAAATACACCAGTCAGTTTCCACGACCTCTATAAGAGCTGTACTTCAACTGTAAGGCTGTTCTCCTAGATTACCCTAGGAAATGCAGTTTGCTATTCCTTCCCTAACATTCACAAAAGCTGCATGGAAAAATGGTTTCTCTTCTCAGGCTCTTGGCTCAATGACACATCTGCAGTGGCAACGGGGGCCTCTTCATCGGGGCAGTCTCTTGATATGTTCTGTCCCACCAAAGTAGCCTGTTCTGATAAGCAGCATGTGAAACTCCTCTTTCTCTCCCCTTGTAGTGCCACAAATCTGCCAATGTGTGGGCAGCAGAGAGGCTGAGTGTATTTCAACTGCACGTCTAGACATTCTCATCTGGATATTGGTGTCCAAAGACAGAGAAGATACAGGATCTAGCTGTGAGAAAAAAGACACAGGGATGAAGTAAAGAGTGCCTCTCAACAGTGGCCACAATGTGACAGCATTTCTTTGGAGCATGTGGAGCATTTCTTTTTGAACTGCAGCTTGTCAACAGAGATCAACAATAGTGTGTGGCTTTTGAGACGTGCTCTGTGCAGGAAGTGTGTGCACTGTGGTCAGTTCTGCTGAGGCGTTCCGGGAGTATGTGGTGCTCTCATTCTCTTTGACTTCACAGAAGTGCCACAAGGTGCCTCTCACTGTACCTGATGGAGACAGTTCATGGCTAACCTGCTTAGTTACAGCTCTGGAATGAAGCACAGGTTTTGCTGATAGAAGTAAGTAATTTCATCTAGGAGAGAACTGGTACCAGTCACCTCCGCCTTACAATGTAATCCAGTTTATTAAACAAAATTGTTCTTAAAAATGAATGTTTCTTTGCCTCCAAAAGAAATTAAGAATCAATTTTACATTTAATGAAAAACATGATTTTTTCATTTGGGATAAAGACAGAGGAAACAGTATTGAAAGGAGATTAAAATTACCTTTAAATTGAGAGCTGTAATCTTACCTTCCCCATCACCTAGTTTGTTATGAACCATGAAACGGATAACTTTCATGTATGACACAGGAATCTTTGCATATATTATGAATGTATTTGAAAAAAAATATATAAAATTGGTTAAAAACTGTCTCAGTATTTCAGGTGATGATATATTTTGGACCAATCTACCCATATGAGGTGTTTAAGACAATGTATTCACCTGCCAGAGTGATGAAAATTCACCTCAAAGTGTAGTAAAATGACTGAGCATGGCCCTAGCTCTGCACTCTTACTGCTGCCTCAGGAAAAATGAGTTATTTTAGTGGCAAAACAGATCCAGAATTATCTTGAGATCAAAGACTGAAGTTGTAAGGGGCTCTTCCTCTGATTGCTCAAGTTTGGGAGGATGCTTCTTACAATATCCTGCATATCAAGCCAAAGCTATTTGCAATTCATATTACCTTAGTTTATGTTTTACAAAGTGCAATCATTGTACGGACTCTGCAGCCTTTCCCACACTCTGAGTGTAACACAATAATCTACTGCTTCTCAGTAGATTATTCTGTCTGCAGAAATATATGTGACTCTAAAATGATAGCATTCCCATTTGTATTTATTTGTATATTAGTCCCATTTATATTTATTCACAGAATGGGATAATCCTTCACATATTTGACAAATAGACGCATCATGTTAACTGGTGTTGCCATGAAGTGGAAACCTGCAATAAAATTATTATAATCGTCATCAAAGTCTTGCACTACTGAGGTTATAATCTGCTACAATATAAAAAAGTATGTATTTGTATATAAAAATTACCATTTTTGAAACCACAATGCATTGAAGGTATTTCTACTGTCAACATAGAACAGAATAAGGACTTTTCATTGACAAGGGGTCTATATATTTGTGCTGCATGAGAGAATGCCTATTCAGTGTTTGCAGCAGCAAGTATTAAGCATGGTTATTCTAGATGTTAAAGGAAAATGTATATTTTCTCTTCAAGTGATTTTATTATACTGCTTTTTTTTTTTATGCGATATCCTGCCGTCTTTTGATTAATTGCTCTTAGATGTCAATGCATATTTAGCCAATATTTGTTTATTAATTCTCAAAGATTTAAAAGCATTACAAAGATTTATACTCAGTATTGAAAACATCACCATCATGATGGTGAAGTATGTACAACTGAGCACAAATAATTATGTGGATGAGTCTTATATTTTTAATTAACATAAAGCTCAAGATAACTAGGTTATATGAATTTCATTTAGTACCTAGTCTAAAGTGGTTGGATTTTTATAATTTTCTCCTGCATTCTCCAAACTAGGAAACCTCTGTGATATTTTATGCATGAAGCTGTTTATATTTCCCCAGCCTGCAACAGTATTGTTTCCCTCTTGAAAATAATTCTGACTGCATCCTAACCAGGGTTAGTCCTAGAAGGACATTGTTTTTCCACATACAAAAAGAATTGCTGAACTCATAAGCATATTTTGAAGTCTATTTAAGATCAGAGTTTTTATGGACAGTAACTTTACATTCATGACTGGTACATTAATTTAACTCATTAATATCTGATGCTTAAGGAAAGCTAAATTTTAAAATGTAGGAAAAGAAGGTAAAACTAATCATTTTAGAATCCATTTTGTCATACTCAAATGGTTCCAGATGGGCTTCATGTGACTGATTCATTATCAGAGCATTTTAAAAGATAATGTAACATTGATTCTTTCTGTTTTCTTTTTGATTTCACTAAAGACCTATTTCCAAGATTTTCTCTGCCAGAAGAGTTAAAATGTACTTTCAGAAATATTACAACAGAGGTTCATGGCTCCACAAAAAATCACTACCAACAAAATAACCAGTTTCACTTCTTTGCGTCACAGGAATATTTGGTGCTCCAACCCATAATTGCCATAGAGTTAATGGGGATTGTGCTCTACACAAAAGCTAAAGTTGCAAAAATACAAATCCTATAGGAAAATAATTTTTTTATTGCATGCAGGATCCCTAAGTGTTAGGAAAGGAAACCAAACTGTAGAAAGAGGGCAAAAAACATCATGTAGAAGAAGAAGAAGGGGAAGTCTAGAAAAGCAACTGATAGCAGAGAAACTAAGGCAGCCTTTTACGGTTGTGAAGGCAGCTTGCCTTTTTAGGAATTTATTTTCACATCTGCAATGTGATATTGCCTGTCATTTTACTGGAGCCGTGAGAGTTCCTAGTTCTTATCTTCTGCTTCTTAGCTCCCTCCTTTAGTCTATTCTGATTGCCTTTGCCATTCCCACCCTTTATCTTCTCAATCCCTTTTTTCTCCTCCACTACATATTTCTTGCAAAAGGATGAGTCCAAGTATTTCCAGTGAAGGTTCTGAAGTATTATTGACTCTCCTCTTCTTGCTCACTGCATCTTGGAATTTTGGCTGGTTTGGGACGGTTAGTCCTGTGGCCTTCTCTTCCATCCACAGTGGACTGGTGGCTATCAGCCAGTGTCTCATGATGGGGGCAGGTAGACATTGGGCTAATTTAAGGGTCTCTCCAGTCAAATAGGAAAAGCAAATGGATGCTTGGAGGGGATACTGTTCTTGCAGATCACCTTTCTGTTGGCAAAACAATGTAATTGCTATATAGTTAGTTTTTTATGTGTATATTTTTTTAAATGAACTTCCAATGAATTTGAGAAATGACAGCAAAAAAAAAAATTTTAAAAAAATCAGAAATTTCCCAAAGGAAACATGCAATCTCAAAACCCAGCAAATTAATTTTTGTATTTTAAAATGCCCATATAAATTTGCCTGAAAATGCTGAGTATAAAAGAAAAATAAACAAGAAGCTTCAAGACTTTTATGGAAAAGAACAAGGAAACAAGAAACTGAGCATTACAAAAAGCTCAAAATAGGGTGTATGTGGGGCATTTTTATTTTGCGACAACAATTTGCATAATAAAGGATAAACTGACAAAAGAAGTGATTTAAAACAAAAAAGGTTAGTTGAATAATTAAAAAGCACATTATAACAACCAAACTTAAATGTAGAAAGATGAATAGTTCTTACATGCTACATTGAGGTGGTACATAAAATCCTCAGATAGAAGCAAAGTGAATATGAAAATAAACCGCTAAAAAAAGTCACATTTTCAAGGGGCTTTTTCAGGAAGACAGAATTACAGACCTGCATGTATACGGTTTTTGATTTTACAAAGTAATTTATATTTTGTCTAATGTGTCTGCCCTAAGTATCTAACAAATACAAGTGGAAAAATATAATTAATACAGAATTATAAAACCAACTGCAAAATGTATTTTCTTTATTTCCTCATGAAAACTGGAAAGAAAGAAAAGCAAAGGGTACGACTGACATTCCTTGTTTAATGCAGCTTACTTAGTGACTGGCATAATGATAAGTGATGGTAATTTACCTTAAAAACCTTAATGAGTGGATCATTACTATAGAGAAATGGGAAGAAAACTTTAATCCCACAGAGGCAGAGCTCCATGGTTGGCTGTGCAATAACCAGACAGAACTCTGAATGAGATTCCCAAGCTTCTGTTCCCTAGATAAAATTTTCTCTCACTCCACTTTTGCAAAGGTAATGAGGAGGTAATGAGGCTTGACTTGAATTTTTTCAGCACTTGATTCCCTTCATTCCCCAGCAGGTTCCCATAGGATAGAGTAAGATGTTGGATTTATATAAAAGCTGTGCTGATAGATAGGTGGAGGAGGTGAGCCATGCTATTTGGTTTTGGATTCTGTCTGTATGAGAAGGGGTTCAGATAAATTTCAAGTTCTTTCAGCACTGTCAATTCACTCTGATAGTTTCCACTGAATAAGACAATTTGACGGCATGCAGACCTTGTCAGGGTTGTTGACTGTTTATTTTGTCACTTTACTGATACTAAACACTGACCTTTCCGTGCCACCTTTTCTTCCTCTTTTCCCCCCATTTTTCACTAACTTAATGTACACATCTGAGTAAATAATAAAACCCGAAAAGGTAGGCAGAAATGTTGTATTAGATCATTAGCTTAATTTGAGCTGAAAGGTCTTTGTTGTAAGTTGGGGGTGGGAAGGGACCTGGGGACCTTTGCAAAGTATTTTGCTGGCAAGCTTGTTGAGATTTGATTGCCTTTGTTGTGATAATCTGAAATTAATTTGCACTTGAACCCATCTTTCTTCTGGGCTCAATTTAAACACGGTTATAATTATGCGCCCTGCATGAAATTGAGAACAGACACTGATATGACAAGTCTGAATTTTTTAATTCCCCAGGTACTAAAGGCTTTTTTCCCCACTTATCTCACAAGGTAATAAAACAAAATGTTCCAGTGAAGCACATGCTTAAGAGAGAGGTATTTGCCTGAGGGGAAACAGTAATAATCAGTGTATTGCTACACATTTACTCATGTACTTTCTCAGTAGGTCAATCTCTTTCTTTTAAAGTGATGTTAAACTTCTGCTAATATTGGTTGATTTGTACCTGGTACAATATTAAAAAAAAAAAAAGTAGAAATGATATGTTTTATTTTATTTTAGCAGACCCTAATTTAAAAGGCTTTTTCCTCAAACATCCATTTTGATAGATATTTTTTTAAAAACCCACTATTGAAGACTACCTCCTAACATCCACAATTGATCTTAGCAGTGCACCTTTCTTGTTCTCAGTATGAGCTGTAATATCCTTATCAGCATTCTTTTAGTTTTAACCCAGATTAGTGTTTTTGGTGAGGAATCTCATTAACTACAGTAAGCCCATCTTCTTTTGTGATTTCCTTTGGAATTGTAATGTATGAAAAGGCCACCAAGGTCAATGCCCTGGGCACAAATTCCTCTTTAAATCATCATTCAGCTCGGAGTAACAACGTTCTCCTTAGAAATAGACATTTTAAAAGATCTGGAACAAACTCCTCAGTTTCTTAGAAGTGAAAATCATAAGGAAGAGAAGAAGAAATTAAGAGCATAGAAAATTAAGTGTAAGGATCCACAGAATAACTATTTGTAAGATACATTAATTTCCTTTTCACCAGTGTAATTCTTCTTCTCTCTGCCCTCTTTTTTGTATACTATGCCCTCTAATTTGTACACTATGTCATTTTGAATTAAGAAGAGGATGTTTTTTAGTTAGATGACCCTACATTTGAGCACTGGTTATGAAGGTATTAATGATGCTACTGTGTTACATTTTTTTAAGCTTTAGTAACAGCAATTTTTGTCTCCCCAACTCTGTAGACTGCATTCAGTTGAGTTTCTTGAGAAAATTAAATAATTAAAAATATCCTGTGTTTATGCCAAGGAAAGCAATACTGTTATTTCTGCCATATTATTTTACTAGTAGCAACTTGAAAGACAAGCACAGAACACATGCTGAATATTTCACCATTCTCATTCAAGTCTCTACTGCCACTGAAAAAAAGTAGGTGAAATAACTGACTAGCACCTCATTGTGGTTAAAAAGAAGATCTTGGCCCTTGCCTTTCTAAAAGAGTTGGTATTCATTTGAATACGTTTTGGAAATTTACTTAATTTTAACTAATTACGGTTTTCCTACTGGCTACAATTGAAATAAA
Organism: Toxostoma redivivum; assembly: GCA_013397375.1. Lineage (NCBI taxonomy): Eukaryota > Metazoa > Chordata > Aves > Passeriformes > Mimidae > Toxostoma > Toxostoma redivivum. The sequence goes on from VXBI01013141.1 coordinate 655,034, forward strand.
AATGAAAATGGATTGTGTAAAATGAAGATTTGTCCTACTCTGCCGTATAAAAGGAAATGTTGTGATCAGGCTTTGAAGATAAAGAGAAAAGCTAGAAAAAGTAATATGCAGTCATTACTTTTCTACAATGAAGTTTGTATTGGTTGTAATTGGGTTTGTCAGAAAATTACTTATTATTTTAAAACTTGTGTATTTTTTTTTCCAAATACCAGTGTGCTGAGAGGAAGGGAGAGTGGAAGTGATGTTAGCTAATTTCAGGGAGGGTGGACCCATGAAAAATATGATTTGACGGTGGACACTGACACAACATAATTTCTTTTTACTGAAATATCAACATCACAAATTCATGATGCAGATTTCCTAGATTGGGCCTCTATACACAAAAACTTATTTAAAATTTTTAAATGCTTCTTCTAGTGTGTTCCCTGCCTCTCTATCCCTTTTCTCAGAAAAAAACTTTAGAAACCATGTGAAAAAAAGCCAACCATACAATAGATGTCCACAGCCAGCCTATTAAACAATATAGTAGCTCAAAGCAGCAAAAAGTCACTACTGTGGAGAAATGCATAGTCCTCCATATCTTGAAGCCTAGGAGTCCCATAGTATCTTCTGATCCTAAGGTAAAAATGTGTTTAGCATATGACCAGTGACAAGGCATCTAAAATGCACCAATAGTAATATGGGATGACATGCTAGGAGAGTACATATGATAAGAACTGTGTGGCCACACATGGTGTGGTACATTTTCACCCTTTAGTTTATGTGTTTTGCTTTCCACTTCCACATTTTCTGGTGACTTTATCTAGTCTCGTTCAATCATGCTGTGCACATCACAGTCACTTACTGACAAGCAGCCCTGGCTGAAGCATTCAAAGAAACAACCTTCCACAAACAAAGCAGGCAAGTCCTGTTTCTCTTAAGATAAAATCTACTGATCTCATTATTGATTGTCTGCTTTCAGGGGTTTTGTTTCCTGAAAGTTTGATATGGGGCAACAGAGGTGACAAAAGATTGGCACTGCGACCTGGAAATTAAATGGTCGACTATTAGATCAACGTCAAATAGGGTGAGGCTGAAGTGTTTGGCAAAAGCATTAGATGCTGTCTTGACATAATCTCTCTCTCCCTCTTTCTCTCTCCCTCTGCTTTATCTTGAATCTGTTTTGAACCCTCCCAGGCAATTTACTATACTTGTCATTGATTTTTATCACCTATGTGCCCCTATGAAGAATTACTTTTTGAATGATAAATCAGCTTCCCCATTTAAACAATTGTATGTTTCACCTTAATGTGAAAATAGGCAGTGAAAGAAAAAAAATATAGTGTTAATATTAGTCACTGACCAGTGGAACCCTTGTGATTTTGAAAGGAGCACCAGATTTTCCTTTATTAGGGAGGGGATAATTGTACTAGAAATAAATGATGAACCCTCTTTTTATTAAACTCTAATGGCTGCTAAAAATAAATTACAGTGGCAAATCAGTGAGCTAGAAGAGGAAAAAAAAATAGAAAATAATTTTGCAGTAATGTTCAGGAACTTGTAATTGCTATCCAGTGTCTTCTGTAAATAGGCAGCCTATAGCATGCACAGATGTACTCCTCCTTACACAGGTGCTATGGTCTGGGTATGTAAGAGGTGTTTGGAAGAAGATCACAGTAATAGCACGTAATAGATTAACCCTTCCTCACTCTCCAACTTTCTGGTCATTCAGCTGGCCTTTGCCTCATGCATATTATGAAATAAAAGATCTATCATGTTGGTATTATAAAAATTGATAGGTGTTCCCTACAACATTCAAAAAAATTCTGGTATATTATGCAGACCCACTGTTTTGACCACTTGAATGTATGATCTCTGATCCACACAAGGATGGTCATACATGTAGGGTTAACCTTCTGTCAAATCCATGGCTAAAGCATTTTTAGGAGTCCATTTCTCCAAGAGAAAACTTTAAGAAAAACACTGATCTAATTGTCCTTTTTTTCCTATCTGAAGGACAGAAGAGGGAAGGAAATGGTTGAAGGCCTTACAAACCCTAACCAGAGGAATAAAAAATTAATATAGTGAAGAGATTATAAGAAAAATTTTGCAGTCTTTAACAATTGCATAACAGTAGATGGCTTTATTTTATCAGTGGAAAGGAAAACATTTCTGAAGGTTCCCCTACCAACTTATCTCTAGAATGTAGAGAAGTTCTTCAAATACATTGTCATTGAACTTCATTTTGAAAGTTGCATTATTCAAAATTTAATTTAGAATTTTATTTCAGTAGCTCTTTCAGGCACCCTGGTTCTATTAAATGTAGAATACCTTTGTATGTTGGTACTAAGAGGTCAGCACTACCAGTAGAAATTGTTATTTGGAATGTTAAAGTGGTGATATGATAACAGTGACAACTTCAGAGTTCTCTAATGTGAAACTGTCTTTTAACTGCTAATCTCTTGAATCAATATGTGTTGCATTGATTGACTCTATTCTAGAGTAACTCAAGAGTGTGCACATACACATCAATCTCTCCTAGCCACCTCTGCTCCCACCATATGTTATATAGGGAATGAAGCACATTTAAAATGTTCCATTTCTACCCTATAGAACATTTTGTCACTATATTCTCTCAACAGCTCTGGTTTCCTTATTCTGAGGCTCTGAATTCTTCATTTTTCTTGTTTCCTTGACAAGAAAAGCAATACAATGCTTTTTCAAAATGAGCAATTAGAACCACACTTCAGTCCTTTGAACCAGTGCATAAAGATCTGTGGTCAAGTTGCCTATATATTTCTCTAGCCTGCAAGTACTTGGTGTAGTAAAGTTTGAAGCTTTGAATTATATTGCACATGGCATCCTGCAGTAGAGATATTGAGTCATGTAGGATTTTTATGCATCCAAATTCAAGGTCATGCAGAATTTCTCTTCCTTTCATTCTAGTAAGTGCAATTGTTTATCAAGAACTGCACAAAAAATTTATCATAATCCTATTAAAATTATCCCAGAAACAATTGAAAGCCATTCCTTTGCAACAAAATATTAAAAACTAAACCAAAAACTGCACACTAAATCCCCAGATTTTTACTTATAGTTATGTAGTTTAACTAAACTTCTCTTCCTCTGCATTCTTTCATATGGTGAAAAAGTAAATCCACTTGCTAAACAAACAAAAAAATATGTCAGCCAGTCTGAGTAAGTCAGAGCACCTTGGTTTCTCAGTTAAATATGAGGCCATTACTTTACACTATATCAAATCTAAAAGAACTCAGATTTGGGGTTTAAGAATGTGTAGAAAGGTTATGTCTGTCCTGCCTTTAACAGATAAAAAAAGTATAACATTTTGAGTTGTCCATAGCACCAAATACACAGAGTGACCAGGGATAATACATGTGATAATACACTTTCAGAGCCTGACCCCTCTATGGATGGGCAAAGGTGCAATTTCTTTCACCTCCAAATCCCATGCTTCATTTTTATCTAAGCCATATCAGAATTTTACAGCTTTTTTTTTTGCCTGTTTTCTAAAAAAATCTTTCTGTCAAGCCCTTGTAATGACACTGGACAGCTAAAACAGAATATTTAAAGTGTGGTTGGGAAGACTAAATACTGTCATCCAGATAACAAGCTAAGGAGTAACTATTAGTGATCTTATGCCTCCAATTCTGTGAGGGAATTACCCCTAAGGAGGGGAGGAATGGCGATCAGCTGAGGACAGGCTGAGGACAGAGACTTCTTAACTCCACATAGCTAAATCCAGAACTCAATGTCTGCTGTTGCACATCACCTACTCTGAAATGTCTTTTGTGTAGTGGGCTTTTCAGCAGAACTGCTGTGGTGGCTGTGCTGCCCCTAGGAATGGTTTCTGGGACCCCAAAATTTCCCTTTAGGAGGAGGATGGGTTCTCAAACTTTTAAATTTACATACTAGTAAATTTCCTGTCAAAGATACATTTTTTTAGTCTATATTGTTTAGGGAACTTACTGAAATAAATAAATATGAGTAATTTCCTTACTTGTTGCTATAATTTATGAGGTTTAAATTTTGCCTTTTACCCATTATCCATGCCAAGGCTGATAGGAATTCCAAGAGCACCCAAATTAGGACAATTTTTAAAATATAATAGCACAGCTGTAAAAATGTAGGAAATAATTCCTTCTTTTTTGACTTGTATATATGCTTGTACATTTGTTATGTGCTTTAGAGGAATCTTGAAGCTTCTGTACATTTTTTTGTAGTTGAGACTAGAACTTCAAAGATTGCCGGATCTCATCTTAAACTGAGATGTGATTGAGATTGCATCTCAGACCACTTAATTATCAAGTTTGTGGGGATTAGGATTTACCTATGACAGCCGAATTCTCCTTCAGGCTGAGAAAGTTATGGGCTGATTTTCATAGCCTTTTGATCCTGATGTTTTCTGGTGAACTCAATAGTAATGACCGAGTACCTTTGGTAAGCTATTCTGATGCTGAGAAACTCAAAAATGCCATATGCAGAACCTACCTTCAGGGCCTTGTTTTCAGGCATATGGGCTCTAGAATATATCCTTTTGAGAATTTTAAAATATGATCTCAAAAGGCTGTAGTCCACCTTTGTAAAATAGGCTTATATTTACATGTAGTTCACATGTTATAAAACATATAGCTAGATGATGTAGCCTTAGTCACTTTAGGGAACATTGGACCTCAAGCAGCCCAAATGGTTTCCATGGGAGCTTTTAGTCTGTGATGTACTGTTCAACATTTATAACTATATCTTTTTTCATTTTAAATTTTCCACAGCAGCACTGCTATCAGTGTATACAAGCAGTTGATACAAAGTTGGATATTCTGTTTTAAGTAGAAAGGGTTCTACTTTTTGTTAGTTTGTTTGTTTTAAATAAATCATGATGTGTTTTTGTGGGAATGTTTCTGATCACAGACACTTCAACTAGTTGAGAAAGTAAAGTTGAATATTTTGCTTAGCATTAATAAGGGTTTTTCTAGAAGAATCCATCAGCTCTGCTCACTAATATTAACCTCTTCAGAAAGATTTATTGGCAGTACCATTCTTGTCCCCATGGGGTTACCCAATTCCTAGGTCAATGACTGCCCTGGCTGCCGCTGATTCCCTGGCCTGTGCTGCATCCCAACACAGGGAACAAAGGATTGACTTATGCACAAAAATAACTGAATTTTGTAATAATTTACCATTTATGGAGGATAAATTCCTCTGTACAGCAAGCTACACCTGTTTCACACAACTGTTTCTCACCTGTTGGACCAATGTATACTCCTTGTAGACCTATTGTGCCCCATGGTGGATGGTAATACCATAATAACAAAGAAAATACATTTTGGATATTTTCTTCTGAGTATGATATGCCTGCATATAGTGGCTTGCACCAGATGACAGAAAAAGTATTTTTTGAAAGAGTAGTACATTCACATGTTTTTACTGGGAGTAAAGAAAGAAAAATGCTATTTTTGGTCAGCAGGGGAGAGATCAATGGATAACAGACTGAGAAACATATTTCAAATTTTTCCTACGTAATAGGAAAGGGAAAATTCTATACTTTTTAAAATTATGTTGCTTATATTTTATCTGTCTGGGTTTCACTAGGAGAAAATATGTAAACTTTATAAAAGTTTAGAAAGCTCAATTTCAGCAATAAGAATGTATTTTAAAAGCTAGTCTTTTCCTATCAAGGACATTCCTGATTTGAACAGAACTTTATAACTTTACACAAGACTCTTGTGTTTTTATAAATAGTGATTTAATATACTGTCATGTTGTTCTGAACAGTGTAGGAGGATTTATTTTCATTTCTGATCTTATTTTGCTCTTAGACTAATTAATTTCAGATCATCTGTATGATACATTGCTGTAGAATGAGGAAAAATATTGAGGAAGGAAGGCAGTGCTGAACCAGCTGCTGTTTCTGCAGGCATAAAAGTCAAGAGCTTTCTTACCCCTCAGCAAAGGATAAGCACACCATTAACCATATGCCTGCAGAAATCTGTCAACTGATTTTGGTAGATGTGGAGTATCCTGCCATCAGGTCTCCACTGTTCTCAAGACCTAGCAAAATAAGAAGGTAAAGGAATGATTGTCTGAGGAAGTCATCAAGCAACAAAAAAAGGGTGTGATTTGATCCATTCAGGAAAGAAGAGCAAATATAGACAAACTCTGGCTTTGAAGGTTGTGACTGACCCCAACAGAACCAAGTAGAGTAAACCATGCACACAATAAGCAGATGAGTTGAAAAGCACTAACAGTGTGGAAATTCCACAGTATTGGGCATAGCAATTGTTTAGATGTGCACACTGACTCTGCCACTATGCATATTTGTTTTGCACTGGCTCCTGTTGTGCTGCTTCATGCATACATTGTATGGGGCCTGAAGGGAACAGAGAAGACAAACTACTCCTGATGTCTGTTGTCCTTCTCTTAGCAACTTCTTGGAATTAGTGAAAGATGCAGTGGTTCTTCACCTTACATTCCACTCCCCCTCTGCCTTGTGTATGTTTGTACTGGGCCTTCCCCAGTGACAAAATGCTGAATAGCTCCAAACATACATTTCCTTGTATCTTTTGACTATGAATTTTTGGCTTCCAAAAGTACATGGTAATTTCAGCCAAGAAGTAAAATAATATCCTTCAGATGTGATGTTCCACTAGTAAAGAGTAGATTTCCTTTATCCAGCTGCAAATTGTTTTGGACTGTGAATTATGCAGATTGTGCAATAAAGGCATATAACACTCATGTCACATGTCCCTAGAAAATAGATCTGTTTTATAGGGATATCACTCTGTTTGAATGTGGTTCTTGGTATTCTTCACTAGTCTCTACCTATTTATTAGTATTTAAATTTATGTTAATTTCATCAAGGTGTGAAAAGATCTTTTTTTGCATATACATGAACAAACGATGTTACTATTCAACCAGTTATTTTCCTTTTTTTTTTAAAACCCAGGAGAAGCTTGTATTAACAGAAAGAGAAAAGGAGAGATAATAAAAGCCCAGTTTTGAAGACTCAGGATATGTTGACATAAAATTGAAGATGTTTTTAAAGGAGATATTCAGTATTCTCTTTCCTGATGTGAGTGAAAACTTTGGATGGTATCTTCATGGCACATTACAATTCCAGAATATATATACGTGTGTGTATATACATGTATGTGTATATATATATATGTGTGTGTATGCACATATATAGAGAACTATGGGTTAGCACATCTGTAACAATCTATGATGTTACCATCCTGGGACATTTCAGTGTTACACCTTAACTATGAAGATTCTATAGAACAGCAATTGTGGTGGCAGAACTATTTGTTACATTTCAGAGTTGAATAAACAGTGGATGTCAAAGTTTTTAGGGTGCATATTTTTTTCAGAAGTGACCATATGAATTAAAAATTTGAAGGAAGTAGGTCACACCTTTGACCAGAAAACAGCTATGATTTTCTGTTAAAACTATTGTCCATTCAAAAAATAAATAATAGAAAATATTTTTAAGAAGATTTAACTTTTGTTACTCCATTTTAATATTGTTCACTACTAAAGTCAGTTTCTAGAATAAGGTGCTATTTCTGCCAGGCCAAAATAATTAATCATCCTTCTCTATGGAATTAGTATTTATGAGCTATATCCTTTTGTTACCCGAATGATGACAAAAGGTATATTCAGTACATTTCCAAAGACCTTTTAAGTAGCTCAACAAAGCACATAATGCAGGCCTTGTCTTACAAGTCTGTGATGATACAGTTTAATAGTGTTATAAGGCTATGGTGGTGTGTAGTTGTCACGATGGTAGATTGTGCTGGTCTGTATAGATTTACTGTCATTCTTTAGGCTTTTCATACATGACAGAGGTTGTCTGAAGCACAGCAGGGACATGAAGCTTGCAGGGGTTAAGTGTTACTTGCCTCCTGGCTTGCTACATAGTCCTCCCTGCACACATACAGAGATGAGGTGCAGGGTACATCCGTCACCGGGCCGATGACATGATGGATTACTCATGTCATTGTCAGTACAGTCAAAATCACTCTGTTGCCGATAAGGTGGCCCCTTTTCTTTACTCTGGTTGAGTGATGCTATTTTTCCCTCTGGTTTTAAAACTGTAGCTCACACAAACATCCCTTAAATCAAAGATGGAGAGGACTATTTTTAATTATGCATAGTAGCTTTGGACCATCGGAGAAAAATTCCTTTGAAAATTACTTTTGGAATAGACAGATGTTTATCAAATGTTTTGCATCACTTGATTTTTTTTCTGATACTGGAAATAAAATATTTTAAGGGAGACAATGAATACTTCTCTTAACTCATTCAGAGACAGCTATCCTTGTAGGAGTACTGAAAGAGGATAAAGCACTGGAAGATGGCAGGACTTTGGAAATGTTTGTAAGGGAGCTTTGCAAGAGCTGTGCAGTGTAAATAAAAAGTTCAACAGGGCCCTAATGCTGCTTGGCTCTGAGCTAGTCACAAACTCTTCGGCATGTAGTGTCTGATGCTGCTGTCTTTCCCTCAGCTCATTCTGTGAAACCTGAAGGGGATGACCTGAAGTCCAGGCAACAAGTACAGCTTGGACAGGAATCCTGAAATATCAGCTGCAGAAGGGGAGTGTTGAGCACAACATTTATTTTCCTGGAAAATTACTGTCAGAGAATTCCATGTGATTTAATATCGTCACAGCCTTTCCTGGAACAAAGTTTTGCTCTATGATGCCTTTCTCACCCTGTCCCCACAAGCCTGAAGGTGGTACTAACACTTGAGATCACTCTTTGCCTAAGTTTTGTAAGAAATACAGATGATCCACAACCAGGCAAGTGTTTGGCAGACAAATGTAAAAGAGTCTTGCTGGGCTTTCCACACCACAGGAGCACCACTTCTATCTCATATGGAATATTATAAGGCTTTCATGGCACACAGAGGTGCTGTTCCATTCACAGTGGCATGGTGACAATTCAGCCTAATTTCTTCTTATATTCTAATCCTGAAGTAAAAAGTTCTACTGGAAAAATTGTGTTTGGAGAAGGAAATCATAGTCACTGTCTGGTTACTTGGAATAGAAGATAAACACACAGAGGTATACTTTTAATTACAAGAATATTTTTTGATATTCAAGTGTTTTTGCAGTCTGTGCACTTTATCTGAAATGTATAGCATGATTTCCAACCCACTGTACTTTCCATATTATTTATCTTTTAATTCCACTATATGTATATGTATGGGCCATACAGAGCATAAACATAGTCTGGTGTCCTTATATGTTATCTCTGCACATAATCATAGGCAGGAAAAAATTTACTAAATTATTTCTCGCTGAAACCTAGAAATTCTTTCAAAAACACATGATCACATTCACCTACTAACAAGAAAATATTTTTACAGAATCTACATGGCAGCTGACTTAAACTAAAACAAAACGACTGAAAGTTTGCACATGCATAGCAAGAGCCCAAAAGATATATACTCTCCCATACTTACACACCCACATATGCTGATCCATCTAAATAGCTTTGTTTTGAACTTTGAATCAGATTTAAATGGAAAGTTATTGTAGAGAACTGTGTGGTCTGAATTTTAATCCCTGAACCCACCGGCTTCTTTTTTATTGCATGTGGTGTGGCCTTGAATTGCAGAATGTTTTAAACATACATAATGAGCTCAATGTCAAACTGTTGAGCCTTTTGTCTTTAACAATAAGCACTTAGCTCAACTAAATGAATAGAAATTGCTTTAGTGAATTACAAAAGCCAAGGTTTTACACTGCACTAATACTGACATTAATTAATGTAGACATTGTCATATTCTACAAATATATGGGATTAAAATCAACTGTTAAAAAATGCAACAGGCATCAATAAACAACATAAATTTCAACAGTCAAAGATGCTGCATAATAGTATTTCTTTCACCATGGGTAATACTTTTTTCTGATTCATTTGCATTTATATAGGCTACATTTAGAACATATATGGTACTGGCTGAATGGCAAGAATCGGAAAGAAATAATGTAAACAGTATGTGTGACTTCTCTAATTTGGAAAGAGATTAGATCTCTAATTCATAGCAGGCACTTTCTCCTACCGTTTTCTGTAAAGAGCAATTTCAACAGGATAACTTTTTTAATGTTGGAAAAGAAGAGATCTTATTTTCTCTCCCCAAAATCAGGAGGAGTATTCAGAAATTTACAGTAAATGGAAATTCATCCTTTAGAAATTCCTTCAACCTACTATTAGAGTTGCTGCCAGAGATCTGAATGCTTTTGCCTAAATCTCTGTAATCCAATAAGCTTTTGTGTTTAGCAGCTTGTTTTGAAACTTGTATAGCACCCCAGCCTGTGTCTCTGTATGTTCGTTTGCAGGCAGGTGAGTGCCCCAGGGCCTGATTATTATTCAAGCCAGGAGGCCTTCACAGCCCCAACCAGAATGTAATTTGTAATTAACTGTCATTTACTTCTGTCTGCACTGACTTGTTGTTCAAAAGACAGTGTATTTGAGCTGGTCACTAGCTTCTCTTTGTTGTGGATATGATGTCTTTCAGATCTAGTTTTATTCATAATGTTTAGAAAACCAAGTACTTGCACTCTTGAAACCAAAGCAAAAAGGGGATTTCACTGATTTTTCCTAAATAAATTAGGTATATGCAACTATGAATACTTAGATATATAAAAAGGAGTATTTGATGCTCTGGGATGAGTTTCTGAGCAGAATAGTTAAGCTCATGTGAAATATAGTTAATTGAAGTCTGTTAGAGACAGAGCATTCCTGATTTGAACTTAATGTAGTTGAGATCTGTAAAATGAAAGTGCATATTTAAGTTGTGGGAATTCTTCTTAACACGTTTTAAACATCACAACTGTATTTTCTCACTGAAGCGGGACCACTAATGTATTCTGTGAATGTACCCATATCATGAATTTGTAATTGTCCCCATGGTAATCTATTGTTAGCTGAAATAAACAAAAGCATAAGATAATATTCACATTTATTTCTTTAAGGATTGTGCTTAGAATTATTATTGACATAATTTTAATTCACAAACAGTTAAAAAAAAAAAAGCTTTTTTTCTGTTTAAACTCTGCTTCATGCACTTCTCTGTGAGAAAGCAAGCATGACATTGGGCAACAATAAATATCCGTACACAAAGCCACTTTAAAAATAGGTTAAACTTATCTGATTCTGACCTTTAGCTCAGCCTTAAAGTGCTATACTGCTATTTTGCCAGAGCAGTTGGCCTGTTTCATCTCTTTTGTCGCTGCTGCTGCTGTTGCTGTTCTCTTGCTGTTAATGTCGCCTCTTCACCTTCACAGGTGCCATTGGTGCGCATCCCTCTAGTGCCAGCCGGGATGGGGACCTGGCCGGGCAGGAGGGCCAGCACAGCCCCTCCGGCTGGTCCCCAGCCCCTCCGCAGGGAGGGAGCGCTTCCCTCTGGTGCCAGCCGCTCCGGGCCCGCTCGGCGTTTCCCAGCACTATCATGTCAGATTGCATATTCTGGGCAGTATATACCGGTCAAGGGGACGCATAAAGGGGCTCAATGGCATTCTTTTGTCACACTTAAAAGGCGGGGTGGGGGGGGTGGCTGGAGAGAGAAGAAAGAGAAGAAAGAGCAATGTCTATAGGAACGGCTTTCCCCCCATGGTGATTTGCATAAAGTTGGATTAAGCAGCGCTTCAAGCCCCCAAAGGCTGATTACTTACACTGGGCCTTATTAATTATTTCCTTCTTTATTTGAAACAATTAAGGGGAGAAAATAAACACTGTGTCACTATCTCTTTAAGATCGGGAGCAATAAAAGCATAAGACCCCAAAGAAAGGCTGCTTTTTGTGGAGTGCTTTCTGTTCTCGCCAGCCACGTCGGGGCTAGCAATTCCCATGTGTTATCAAAAGAGACAAGAAGCAGCAGGCTTTAGCACCTAGCTGAGCGGGATTGCTACATGCCACTCTAAGTGCGATTAAGCTTCCTTTAGTGCACCAGTGACATCACTGATGGCTCAAAGCTGCAGCTACTCAAGAGTATTAGAATGCATTTCATGCTTGGCTTACTCAAAACTGCAGAGCTAAAATTTACACCTTATTTGATGTTCTTCTCCCTGCTGTTAATTGGTAAAGGGATCTCTGACCCTTTTGATCTCTGCTACAATCCTCTAAATGCCCAGGTCTGCTAAACTGTTCAGCAGGAGATGCTCAGCAGTTGCCCAGTAATGTGAAGTCTTTTTTTGGCTTTCGTGCCTTTGGTTTACATCCAAGTTGCACAGAAATAAGAGATGACAGTTGTTATAGATATGCTGGTTTAATTACTTGTCAGCTTAGAGCTGATATCTCGGCTAGCCAACGTGGAAGCTTAACTTTCTTCTAGTAGCTTAAAGCATGACCAACTGCTAGCGCTTTTGTATTTAGCTATAAAACTCTGGATACATTTAAGATAAAAAATAAAATAGAGGAAGAGCCTTTTTGATTTATTTGCAAAAGTGATCAGCCTTTGGTGCACTTGATTTCATGTAGATTTTAGGTAACATAAAATTATTTGGTCGTATTGATATCTAAGTGGATATTGGACTTGTTTTAATTCCGATTTATAATTACATGGAGAATACCAAATACATTTTCCCCCTTCTCCCTTTGAAATGGGAGATTTAAAATCTTTACGGGAATTAAGGAGAGGTGTATTGTGTTGACTCGACTACAAATATCACTATACAAAGTTTTACCAGCTTTCCTTGAGGAGGCATCCCTTCAAAAGGAGCCTGGTGCAGGTAATCTTAATGTATATGTGACTAAAAGCGATTAGCACGCACACACCTCTGCATATGGCTGATTTAATTGCACAGAATACTGTGAATTTTAATGGAGGTGAGGTAACCATTAAGCACCTTTGAAGAATTTGCTTAGTGAAGAGCAAATGAGGAATACCCTAATAATTGTTGCCTATAGGTGAAGGCTGGCTAAAAGTGACCTGACAGTCGAGACTGCCATACTCTCCCCCTCCAAACCCTGTCAGAGGTTTTTAGTGCTTATCCCAGGCTTTGTTATCCACCAAGATACATAGTTTCTATTGAAGTGAAACAGATTATTGGTTACTATAGTTTCCCTATTGCTCAATTCAGTGCTGTGAAAAGCCAGGGACAATAGGTTTAAAAGTCCAGTTAGGACAAATAAATCCATGTTGAGAAGAATGGGAGAGAAGATACCTGTTCTTCTGTCTTTGATGTATTCTTTATTTTGTAGGATAGAAGGGGAATTAGTGGAGGGTTAATTGTTTGTTGCTTAGAGCTCTGTCTTTCCAGTTTAGTGCAGAGTGAAATATAGTGCTATAAAGACAAAGTGAATATTGTTTGATTTCTTCCCCTCCTCCCTCCTTTCCAGTTTTCAAAATGTGCAAGATACTGTAGCTATGCTGTGAAGACAGGAATACAGATTTCTGAGTTTAATCTCTGGCATTACATTTTCCCTTCACCCAGTCTCCTCCATATACTGTTTCCATGCCAAAATGGTAAAAGACATTTTCTTAGATTCTGATAAAATTACTCCACCCGGAATTTTGAGGTTAAGCTACAGAAAATTTACATTAAGGGAAGTGAAAATGTCAGCTTTCACCAGGATACATCAAGAACCAACCATCTGAGCACACTGGCAAAATTAATGTATTCTAGAAGGCCAACACACAAATGTTAAGAGGGACTTGATGATACTGTGCAGATTAAAGCAGTGGCTTTTGTGCCTTTGGAAGCTGTGTTTGCATTCAGCCCAGTATGACTAGGAAAAAAGTTAATTTGATTTGATAACTGAAAAGGTCACACATTTTGTTCAGTGCCTTGCATGCTTTCTTTCCGTAACTAGATTCTCTGTTTCAGTCAGAACTCACTTCTAAGGATTTCTACTTTGCTTTAGCCCTTGTTGAATCCTACCAAGAAACAGGTTGTGGACAGCATTCTACATGTATAGTACAATAGCAAAATGGAAAGCCACTGAAGTCAAATTGTGTTCCAAGCTTATTTTGCTTCATTTATCCTATATTTCTCATTCTTCAGTGAAGTTCATGGGGAAAAGGGTGGAGTGGAACAGAGTTAATCAAGCTCAGTCTGCAAAACACAGTCCAGGTAAACTACAGAAAAAGCCTAAACATTGGCAATCTCTACCAAAAGTCCAACCTTCTTCTCTGAAGGTGTTATTTGACATTGCTGAAGGTTTCATCTTGATTACTTTCAATAAAATCCAAAGTAAGGATGACTGTCTTGGCTCAGTAAGCAACAAGGTTTTATCACTAATTACAATCCTTTATTACCAGTAGTTTAATAGGTTTATGATAGGTCATAAAACAATTCAGCATGGGAGTACATAAAAGGAATAGGTTATACAGCTGTGACATCTTAATATCTATTCATTGTAATCATTTTATGATCTTTAATGGTAGCATTTTTTATATAAGTTTGTATGCTTTTACATGAAATAGATGGCCACCAAAAATGGGAGGTGAAGGAAAACCACATAAATATAGAGTAAAATACTTAATGAGGCATTTTGAAAACTTCTAATGTCAAAAGCGTGTAGACTGTATCACGCATGTGGAGTCTCATTATGGGTAATTATAATAAAATTATAAGTGCTATAATAATTCTAACCTTGAAGGCACAATAAAGGATAGTTATATTTGCCTTCCTAGCCCACACATCTGAGACGTTTTCCTCATTAATTATATTTCATGTAAGTATAATTATGTAGTGTAAGACTAAAATTTGAAAGCATTTGCTAAATCACTGTTAATGGCAGCCTTATTCTTCAGAGCTTTAATATAACTAATTATATCTAAAGTTATAGGCTGAAATAAGAAAAGGAAACAAAGTAAAATTTATGCTGGATGGGATTTTTTCCCTACTGATTGTTTTAATCTGTAATGTAATTAATGAATGGGAAGTGAGTTAGTAGAGAAAATGCATTAGTGTTTGAAACTATAGTAAAAGTCAAACCTAATTCCTCCATTATAAGTTATTTTGACTTTGGCTTCACTGGAATCATGCTGGCCTAGAACTCTACATTTTCTGTGACACAGAACATTGTTACAGGCTTACAGGCATTTTGGAGAGGATATACTACACAAAGTATTCTTATAGTTTCTGTAGTGCCTAAAATATTTGGCTGATTAAAATACCAAGTCACATTGTGCATGATAGCAGGAAAATAGTGTTTTGAAATTTTGTAATACCCAATTTACTGAGATTTGTCTCATCACATTTGTTTGCCAGTCTGTACCTTTCTCCATCCACTAATTGCTACATTAGAAGCTTTGTTGGTAATATAGTCATTTTGACTTTAACTTGAAAGTAAATGTATACTCAATACCTCAGTATGAACGAATTCAATACAAAGATACATCTTTTCTTCATTATGAGTGTATGAACAATGCTATATATTTCAGGATAGAGAAACAAATATGTTTTCACAGCAATAAAGGAGAAACAAAATTATTCAGAATGTAATGGAAGTTTTAGAAAATTTTAAGGTATATATTGACTTTAAAATAATGCTTAATATACAAAGGGTTTTTCCCTATATTTCAACCACATAATATCTGGAGTGGGAAAATCTGAAGTTTTCTCCAATGATGAAAAGATGATTTTCAAATTATTGTGACCTGATCTTGAAGAGGGAAAAATACACAGTGATTCAACAGGTCTCCCCAAAATTAAAGCTATACTTTTATTTTCTTTCCTTTGCTTATCATAATTTATTATGTATTTGTACAATAATGCACATAGCTGCAGAGTGTATGTGAGAATTTAACACACCTGATATAATAAAATTTAATGTGTTTATTTTGCCTATGCACACATAATTACATATTTTTAATATATTTCCACAATAGCTATATCATGATTTCAGACTTTATCAGGACCAATGATGCTGAGTTGAGACATTCCAAAAGAATATAGTAAATCATCTTGTAATTATTTCTTGCTGTTGGGTGTTTCATACACCTGCAGATCTATTCCAAAGCAGATATTTATATGTTCTTCAGAGGTTTATACACATTGGATGTTCCAGACAATAGGAATTCTTCAAAAAGCAATGTTTTGAAATATCTAGAAATACTTGAAGACGAATACCTCACACCTGGTAAATTTCTTCTTTCCATGGTGAAGAGGGTGGGATGTGAAAAAAAAAAAAAGGAAAGAAAAAGAAAAAAAATCCATAGAACAGACTACATTTGTTCCATAATCTACATAGATGCAATAATCATCTATACCTTTGTCACATTACAGCACCTAGTTTCAGTTAAAGCTATGACCTAAAAACAATGGAATCAAGACTAACAGGAATCAGGTAGTCAGTTTGTTAAGTATAGTTTTGAACCAAAGCACCATAATGTTTGTCCCCTTGTTTGCTCCTTCATCTTTTTTTTTTTTTTTTAATGAAAATTACACCTGATTCTTTAAATGGGCAAGGAAAAGGATTATTTTCTTCCCCAAATCCCTTTCTTTCAATGCTGTTTTGGTCAAATTTCAATTCATAGAGCAGTTAAAAACCTGAAGTCTTCTGGATTTAAACTGGAAAACAGAGGGAAACCTGCCATTTCAGAAAATTCTCCATGTTGGGGTCCTTATCCCCCTTTCCTCCCAGAAACACACTGCTGCAGGGCTAACCTATTTAGGTGGGATTTGCAAGAGAGGATTTGAGGAATTGTACTGGAGTACAGAGCTGGTGTGGTAGTATTTGGATTTACGTTGAGGTTTTCTCATAGGATTAGTTATTAGTTGCAGCTGATAGTGTTGGTAATTTAACTACCCAGTATTTGAAAAAGCAGGCACCTATTTTTTACATATATTTTATATACTAAGAGAATAATATTGACAGTTATGTTCCCAAGCCCCTGTTACAGAGTTAAATAGGAAGATCTAATTCTGCTATCAGTCCCTCTTTGCACAGAATGCAATTATTAAATTGTGGTTATTCTGTTCCTGATAAAATGAATAATTTCCCTAAGCAAATAGTCAGTAATAAGTGAAACTGCTTTAATTACTTTGGTGCTATAGTAACAATTTATTTTCTTTTCTTATGTTCTCATTACTGAGGGTCTATCTATGAAGACAAGTTAGAGCAGTTGTTAATAGGGCATGCTGCTTAAAAAATCTTTTTCACTCTTTTATTTCACAGCCTGCTTTGCAGTGTTTTGACAGAGATTTTGTGGGAACAGAGTACTACAGCATGGTACTATATTTTGCTTTCTAGGTCCCATTTTTATTTGCCTTTGGCTTCTTTGCATGTTCTATAGGATACTAGATAAAGCCATGGGACGATTCAGGTGTGATAAATGTTAAGTCTTGCATAAATTAAATCCAGTTAATGATGTTAAACACCTACAAATTAATCAAAACAGCACCTAACTTTTCAGTGTCTGGCCCTCAGACAACAATTAAAACCCAATGTTTCTAATATCTATCTAAAGGGCATGGGCTGATCAGCAAGTAATCCTGAACACCCACAGGTGAAGTGAGGAGCCAGCTGAAGCAGCTGATAAGAAACATAATGTGATGCTCAAGTCTGATATCTCAAGCTGTTCTTCCCTAGAGGTTATCTGAGGGAAGAAGGCAGAATGGCACTGTCCTTAAGATATCTATGTTTTGGAAGCCCCTCTTGAGCATTGTTGAACTTATGGCCTTCCTCTGAGATGAACAAGGCTGCCTCTTTTCAAAATGCTATTGTCAAGATGATAGGACTGTTCTTAATATATTTATTACGTTCAAAACTAGTGTGCTGAGATTAATTTTCCTTGGAGGAAATCACCTTCTTTTAATGTAACTGGAATGAATTTTCACCTGTGAGGTATGAACTGTCAGAGCTCTTTCATCTTACAAACTCTTTGTGTTTTGAGAGAAATGAAGAAATCTTCCTTCACCTAAAGAAGAGTTAATTCAACAAGAATATTCAAGTCCAGTCACATAATGGTCTTATTCAACAGTTATTGCAGTGTTTGGCTCTGTTTGCTTACAAGTCCTCTTTCTGTGGAGTACCTTTGGATTTCCTCAGACTTTTCTTCCACATGTGTTAGTGTAAATAGATTTCTTGGTGTTCAAAAGGTCAATTTTTGTTGTTAGCTGGGATTTTTTTCTTAGCCAAAACGGCTAGACTTGTCCCTTAATATTGTATTACTACCTTCTTAAAGGCTACAGGGTTAGGAATCAGCTAGATTCAGCTGAGTGCCCCTGTAGAGTATCTATCAAATACTTTCTGCAAATCTAGGTCCTTATCATGCACTAAGATAATTGGAATTATATCTGAGGCCCATGCCTTTCAAAGAAATGATGTTAATTTAAGTCAATGCTAATGGAGTGATACTACAGAAGTACAAGTCTTAGCATAAAAAAGTGGAGTAGGACACAACTTATATCTTCCAGTATTAGGATTAATACAATGAAAACACTTCACCTATCTTGAAGTCTTTTTTTATTATGTTATTCATTATCTAGAGCAAATAGGCTCATCTGTGTCAGTTTTCTTGTCTTTGATTAACTTAACCAGCTTCATGCATGCTTTTTTACCTTTTTTTCTATTTTGATACATAACTTATTTTCAACACTGGTACCTACTCTTTACTGGCACCCACTATTTTAGCAGTTTAACCAAATTGCTTAATACGGTCAAATTTTTGTCTCACCTAATTTCTTCTTAGGTATAGAAGATGCCTGCCCAAAACATTACCTTTATGTCCTCACCATACGTAACAAAATTTCCACATTTTAAGTTGCATCAAAATAATTGCTGGAAGATAAACAACTTTCTCTACTTCCCCGATGTAATTCACTTAAAATTTACGGTAAAACTATCCTAAAATAAAGTGTCAGTAAAACTGGTGAACAAATCAAGTTTGTATTCTATTTAAGATTTGGCTTGTTGTCCTGTTAGGTCCTGTTAAGCCTGATTTGGTATTCTGAGTTGAAAAGAATTTTGTATTTCAAAGAGAACTTGTGATCATCAACCTGCTTGAATATGACTTTACAGAATGAAATGCTTTTATCAAAATGAAGATATCAAGTAGGGGAACATGGTGCTGTTTTATAAGTATTATTAAATTTTAAAATCTCTCTTTCATAGATTTTTGAAATGCACCTGTATCAGGTTTCTAGATACATGTCAACTATTTGTACTTAATTAAAATTTCCCCATGAAACAATTTTTAAAGGTCTATTTTCTCAGTTTGGATTATGAGTAACCACAAAATAATTAAAGTGTAGTTGGACACATTCATTTTACTGTACATTGGAATGTTGTCTGCTACTTACTTGAAATAATAATCTTGCCTCAAATGTAATATATGCTTTGATTACAGAAATTTCTCTTACATAACTGAAATACTGATTTCATACAGAGAGAGAAAAGGAAAGCATGCAAAATATATATTCATCACATCAGTTTGGAAGCTCATTCTGTTCCTTAGGGTGACTCTGATCTCTTCAGATATATGGAATATTTCACAGTTAGAAATATTCATAATTTAAGTAAAATTTTGAATAATTTTGGGCATTTAAATTATTCTATTAAAAAGGTGGTTGAACAATTTGGGAAGGCCCCACACTATGTGAGTGCTGCTGTCTCAGAGAAAGAAGAGGATAAAACCATTTAAGAGTAGAACTCCTCTAACCTCAGCATTCCAGTTATCTTTTTTTCTGAAAACTCTGGATTAAATATTGGACATAGAGGACATATGGGAAGTTTTACTTGTTTCCTTGACTAGCACACTGTTCCCATTGGTGGCATCTTGTTTTCATTTGCCAAGTGCCTTGTACCAGCTGGCAGCCACCTCTCCTGTCTATTGTTTACAGACACAGTCACT
This sequence comes from Toxostoma redivivum, assembly GCA_013397375.1. Classification (NCBI taxonomy): domain Eukaryota; kingdom Metazoa; phylum Chordata; class Aves; order Passeriformes; family Mimidae; genus Toxostoma; species Toxostoma redivivum. The sequence continues at coordinate 674,837 of VXBI01013141.1, forward strand.
GGTGCAGCCAGCTTCCATCGTTCAAGCCACAGGCTAATGCCCATGAACCATTAGGGTCAAATGTCACAGGAGAGAGGAACTTCAGCCCAAGAGTTCCAATTTAATCTGGTCTTCTGTGTAAACCAATACACTGGAAACCCATCACTTGAGCTCATAAGTAATTTCTCTTGTCCGAAGTCCTAACAAACACTTTGAGCAAAGGACATTTGAATCTGTCTCATTATTACTTACTATGCCTCCCAAACCCTCTGTGTTTCTTTTGCTATATTACAAAAAAACTTCCATAGGAGACCAAGGAGAGGAGAGACTTGGGAGACTGCTTGAGGTCTGTGGGACAGGAGCACTGAGGGAAGGGTGGAATGTTTGGCAACCTTGAAATCGTCTCCTCTGGCAGAGCTTCAGACCTGCTAGACATTGAATAGCACTATTCTGTCCATCTTAATGCATTCTCACAAGTTGGACAACATTCTTTATTAGAGCTGAGAGACTTTAAATTTGACATCAGCAGTAACTAGCACAACTGCACCAGTTTCCAGCCTCATTTGATTCATGCCCAAATTAATACCTCTTGGGCAGGATCCGAGCCAAAAGCCTCAGCATGCCATTCAAGTGGGTCTCAGGGGTTTCATACATGCTCAGATTATGCATGCCTTTAATCCTATTGCACATTAAACAGCATGAATAGGACAACATCTTGGTCAGCTGAAATCCTAAAACAATATTTAGATCAGACTAACGGTACTAAGCATCTTGTACTTAGCTGCTCCCCCAAACACAGTGCTTTTCCTGACATGTCTTTCCTTGCCCACTGGGTCAGGGATCAAAAAGACTAAAACTTACAAATGATCCCCTGCTGGCTTCCAAATCCCAACCACAGAATCTGTGCTCAAAATCCTTTGGAAGAGTAGAAGTAGTCACTGAGGTGCGTCTGTCAATCAAAATTTTCTCACTATTGTTTTTCATTCATCTCATCTGTTTGGATTTACACACTACTGTCACTCAAACTTTGTATTTGACTCAAGGCTGAAACAGCATTTTCTCTTGCACACTCATGCCTGAGTGCTGTGCACTCTGTGCTCTAGAAAATATGGTACAAAATAGCAATTGCATCCTGGAAGAAGCATGTTATCTTTCCTACTCACAGAGAACTGTTTTGATTTTTAGGGGCAATTGTGATATTTTGGAACAATAAAAGTTATTGCCAGTACTTAGGGTGTAAAGCTACATCAAAGGGATTTGGTAGTTTAACTGTTCAGAACGACAGAAGCAGAATGGAAATTATTGTCATGGAACACATCGGGATATCCTTGAGTCCAGACAGCAAGTTTGGGGATTGTGGTCTTATCAGTTGGAAAGTAATGAAATGGAAGAAAACTTGTGCATATGTAAGGATGCAACTAATGTGATGGGGTTGTGAAAAAGAATGACAAGTTTCAGAATACATTGGACCAAGTTATTTTATCACAGACCAGGTTTGCTGGTACCATGAGGGAAGACAATCAAAAGACTTCTTTAGGAACAGGACTACCTATCTGTATTCAGGAAATATAGAGCTAAATGCAGGAATGATTTATTAGGAACATGCAGTATCTATTTTGTGAAGATAGATTAAAAATACCTAACTTCTTTAGAGTTAATATAAGAAGGATTGGAGGAAATGTAATAACTCAGAAACACAGGACTAAATATTCAAGAGGAAGAAGAGTTTTTACATAAAAGAATTAAATGAACATAAGAGAAGTTATAATAAATTGGTTTCAAATGCATTTAGTTTGCTAACTAGATTATATCTAACCATCCAAGAAATTAGTTTTTAGTTCCCAAATAGGAGAATGCAGTAGGAGTTCAATGTAAGATGGTGATAAGAAGGAAAGATTTTAAAACTTGCAAAAGAGAATTCTGGGAGGAAAAAGAGAGATTAGGCTTGTGATAGGAATTATTAGGTATCCGGTGTGTCCAGGGAGTTGAAATGAGTGCTGCCTGTTTACACTGCATATAGACTGAATTAATCTTGTGCCCTGCACTTCTCATGCACCTTCCTGGCAGCAAGGATGGAATATTTTCATATCTTGGTAAATAAGTTTCTTACAGGATGGAAAGTTCTCTTTTTTTGTGAAGTGTTGGAAATTGACCATAACTAGAGAAAAGTTATAGATATTCAGATGTTTTTACTCTTATTCTACTGCAATTAGTGCCATACTATTTTATCTTTCTCATTTCCCAGGGTAAAATGGCGACTCAGTTTGGCTCTACAAAGAAAGATTTCCTTTATTTGAAATTTGAGGCACTTTTGTACCATGGAACATAGTGCTTTTTTCTAGGCTCACTTGAGAGTTTTATTTAATTGCTTCCCTGATAATGCAGGGGCACAGCTATTGGAGGTGACCGTAACCCCCTCTGTGTCCTTTCTGTGATTCTGTAGTAGCAACTTTTACTGAAGATCTTAATTTTCCTTTGGTCCTGAGAAATGTGATAGGGGGAAGAAAGCAGAATAGACATTATGTGGATAAATCTAAAATAAACATCTATCACATAGCTAGCTGAAATTGTGAATGAATGACTCAATGACCCAAGTGATGCTTCCCAATTCAATCTTTTAGAATCTCTCAGGTCCAAATCCCATGACTGCGTGCATTTAATCCTTCCCCTGTGCCACCAATTCCCCATTAATTTCACAGATTGAGAACTTGCTCAAATCCCACAGATTTCTCACGAATTCACTGAAGTATTTAACATTCTTCATCATCATCCTTCTCTGAACTAGAGATGTGCCTTGCAACTCTCAGAAAATTAATCACTTTTCTATCCAGACAGCATTACTCCCCAAAAATGCAGTGAATTTTCATACAAAATTTCCCATGTTACTAATCTTCCTTTCAGACTCATAAATTTTCTCTCACCCTTTACTAGAATTATCACCCACCCAAACCAAACCATTTCTAAAAGTGGGCGAAACATATTCCATTACCCTCAGACAGAAAGACCTTCTGTGTCTGGTCCAAGTAGTTCTTCTAAATAAATCACTCCAACAGAGTCCTGTCTTAATGTTCTTTTTCCATGTAAAATATTTTGCATTTCTTTTAACATATTGCCAGTACTTCTTGGGGATATGTCTTTCCCATCTCAGTCCTGGGAGACAAGTCCCTTTATGATCACATGGGGAAGATTCATTCAAAACACAGAAATACTGAATATTGAATGATGAATACTGAAATAATACTTGACTTGAGCTGCATGAAGAAAAGCAGTGAACCCAATCTGAAACTCTAAAAAATACCTTACCAAACTGTATTGCCATTGTTACTGGCAAACAGATAGTGGGAAAACACTATGGCTAGTTTTTGAGTATATTCTTAGTTACCTGAAAAGACATACTGAGAATTTGTGCTAAAGGAGCATTTTTTAACTATATGTGTAAGAAAGTTTATCCCAAGCCTTACGGTAAGTAATAACTCACTTAAGATGGACTGATGATACACTCTCAGTTATTAAAGAGAGAGTGTTTTTAATGAATACTGTGAAAAAAAAAAACAGGCTTAAATCCCACCTTTGCCATTCCCTGCGTTACCTAGGCAACGCTTATATTTTCTTTATATCTGTTTCTTCCGTGAATATTTGCTATAATAATTCTTGACCAATTCACAGGGGTGTTGTGATGTGAGCACTAATTAATTCACACCTTCATAGCTAAAAGGGGCCATGCAAGTATTAACACCATTATTTTTAATAATATTTACTTAGGCTATGTTAAAACCTTTCAGATACCACTGATTTTACATTTTCCTTCAAATTTCTCAGACTGACTTATCTAAACAGTAAGGAAGAATATGATTATGCATAAGGGCCAAGTAAAAGGGTAGCTACTTTTTAAAAGCAGACGTTTTACAAATAACATGTAAAATTCAGCAAAGCTAGGGAATAGATAGGGGTTTCTGTCAGGTTGGAATGATAAATGGAAGGGCTCTAGTGGCCCTTCTGTTTGTTTAGACCTCTTGTTCCTGCTACAACTCTGCACAAAACTAGCATTGAAGTGCCTACTGTTAAAACATAACATAACCTGACAGTGATCAGCCCAGAGGGCTTTTCCAAGAGAAGGCCATATTGTTCTGCACGGGGAAGTGCTCTACCACGAGATGTCCTGAGACGTGAAGGAAAGCACTGAGTGCGGAAGACTTTCCAGTACATTAGTAGTATATGAAAGGAGCTGACCACTCATACATTAATATGGCCTTGTCCCAGAGACTGACATATGGGAAAGCACTGCATCAGATTCTCTGCAGACTGCTTGTTTTCTCCTTGTTTTATAACAACAGATACAAAGTGCAAGAGACACCAGATTTAACATTACAGAGCCTGAACGCATTCCGTGTATGGTTAAGATACTTAACTTTTATATTGTGCAGATGACTGAACAATTACAGATCCCATTATTTTTTTACTATGCACTATTTGTAAAGCAACTACGGAATGTTTACCTTGGGAACAGCTTTAACATTAAGCATATTATATACCAGCCAGGCCATTTGCAGTTAAGCAGTTTTCTGCTAATGGCTCTAAAGTATTCTGTTTTTGACTCCAGAGGATTTTTAAATGTCATGGAAGAGACTGCATTTATGATACATTTTAGATCTTTATTCAGGTAAACTAAAACAACCTGCCACTGTCTTGAAAACAACATAAGAATGAAGGAAAATTCTCATGAAAATTAATGTAAAAAGAACAATATCAGATATTTTTAAAAACTCTACGTAGAAATTTAAAAAATGTTGCTCTGAATTTTTTGTGTCTTTTTCTTTCTTTCCTGTTGTTTTGGGTTTTTTTATACATAGAATATTAACATGTCCAGATGTCCACTTATGCATATTTATTTGTGGAGTGTAAAGAAACAGTAAGTATTGTGTTACTTGAAAACTTTGTGGAAATGCATGTCCAGTTTGCACAGGTAGATTTCAAATATGCATGAATTTCACTAAACTTTGCACATCTTGGGGAAGATTATGCTGCAGCCAGCAGGTTTTCCACAGCTTGATTGGACTTATCCATTTATTCACTGCAGCTTTTTTTTAATGCCAGCTTTACTAACAGGAAAGGACTGGAAAAGGTCCATAGACATAATGCCTGACAGATAGTTGGTATAGCACTAGTACTTCCCCACACAAAAGAAGAGCCTCTTCTGTTTTTGAGATGAACAAACTTACATCAAGCTGCCTCCTTAAACTACTTATAGTAGCTCAAGGTTGTTATGGTTGAGAATAAAATGAACTTATGAGTGATGAATAAAAATGAGGTGTGATGAGAGACAATTCAGTGTGATGCTTGTCCCACCCAGCATTTTAGGGTCAATATTCTATTGATTCACAGTAACACAAGCTAAGAATCACTGTTGGCAATATGACATTGCCAGAGTCTGAATACTTTTTCAGATTCATATACAATGACTGGATATGATCAGTTCCTCAGAAATATTTTGGTAAATATTGTTTTATATTTCTCTGTAAAACCAAGTTAGGAGAAAAAAGAAAGCCACCTATCTGTAGAACTATGAAGACATCTCTTATGCTGACAATCCTCAAAAACAATTTCATTTTTGAAGGAATCCTCGCAAGCAACATAATTTTCTCACATATAATGAATATTCCCTTTGCTATTCACTAGATCAATCCATGCAGTCAGACATACAGTGAAAGGATCCAAGATGCAGAGAAATTAGCAACAGAAAGAAATCAGAAAATCAACCTTTATGCATTTAATAGACTGCTGCACGATCCCTCCAGTTTCAAGCTCTGCATGAGCATATGTTTCCCCTTTTTTTTTGTTTTCTAGAAAACACTCAAGGGGCCTCTATGAAAGTAGCAGGGGATGACAAGTTGAGTTTGCCAGCACTTCCCTGTGCAGGTGCTTTGCTCAGTTTGTGGACACTAAGCTACATGAGTGATTCCTTCTGTTTACAACTATGATACAACAGCACACATTCAAGGAAAGTCTCTTTGCCACTGCTGGTTTTCCCCAATGTCTTAGAAATGATTAAATGTTCCCATTGAAGCAGATAATGAGGAACTCTGTGGGAATTTTTTTTTTTTGTTCTGCATTTGCATGCAGACTGTTAGAGAAGCCAAGAATATGATTATTAACATGTATGTAAATATTCTTGATTCACACAACATTTTTCAGGACTCAGCCCTAGCTCAGACGTTGAGATCATGACCAGTTATCAGCAGGTGGTGATTAGGCAATTATGTGCTAATTATTGTTCTAAATGTCATTTTATTAATTGTAGATTGATACAAGCTAGAAGGTGTTTCGCACATCTCAATGTTGAAAATTATAATTGAGGGACATATATAATTTCTAGTTCTTGGGGTCTAGAGTTTAAGGTGTGGAAGGTTTAGTGGGGAGTTTAAGATGTGAAAGCTACACGTAGGAATCTCTCCTGTCTTTGTGGTATATTTTCACTTGCTGTCTAGAAATTCGGGGCAGTTTCTTTTTCTTCCACTTTGCAAAGGCCGCATTAAGAGTGTACAGAAAAAAAAAGTTCTCACTGTGTCAAAGACCTGGCCATTGGCCTTTTGGAAATGCTGCATACAGTGTAGAATGTTTACCATGGCTCTTAATGTTAACCTTCAATCTTATTTTCCTCTATTTCATTTAAATGTCATGATCCAACAAGTAATCAGAAGGACTGGCAAAAAGTGTCTTCTTGATAATTACATATTATATAAGTAATTAAATATGTATTGTAACATGGCTTAAAAGCATGAGTTATTGCTTGTTGGGATCCTAAACCACTGGGTTTTGAGTTGCTGCACCAGTGGATGTTTAATGATGTTGAGCAGGGTGGAACAGAGGCAGTGGGAGGATATGACAAACAGGCAGACTTCCTGGAATACGCTATTTGGTGTTGATGAGGCACTTCACAGAGGCATGCCTGCTGAACCAAAGTAGGAATTTGGCCTCCCACATAGTGGGTCTGTATTTTAACAACTGGGGTACTGTAAATAACAGGAATGCTTCCCTCTGAGGTCCCTTGTGAGACAGGGCTCATCAGACCCTTGCACAGAAACACAGGAAAAGATGACTGAGTATTCCAGATGGCCATAATATTCTGAATCGGATGAAAAGGGTGGTTTGAACCTCAGGCATGCTATTTTGCTTCATTTAAAAGTAGTTTACCTTAAAATTTCTAGGATTTTGCTCCAGGACAGTAGGATTTCAACAGCTTCCTTTTCATGCTCTGCAAGTTCAGGGTCAATTCTGGAAGCAGTCTTTTGTTTGAATTGCTTTGCAAAAGTACATTTATTCCTGAAGATAGTTGCCTTCTGAATCTTCCTGTTTAGGAGCAAATCTGGCTGACTTTCTCACCACAAGTGCATTTTTCTGCTTGCGTATATTCTTCTTTGATATTTTCCTATTTTAGCAATAGGTAAGGAAGACTGAAACAGTAATGTTCAAATACGTTTCTACAGGAGTCATTGATCTAATATTGACAGGAGAATAATCCATCAGTTTCAGTCACAAATGCAAATTTGATCTAACCCTAACTTGGCCTTAAAAACCTGTTAAAACTGAAAAAGTGATCTAGAGGAGATTGTAGTGCATCATGAGCATCATTTTAAAGCAAGTAAGCAAAAGACTTCAGGAAGTTATGATAGACTGTAAGCACAGGACCATACTGAAAGGAAGACAACTTGAATCTTTATTGCTAAGGGCAGAATTACAGTGAAGAGCAGTTACATAGATGTGCCAGAAGACCTAGTTTGGCCTGCATTTATAATGGGATGGAAGAAATTTCATCCAGTTGTCAAAAACTGTTGTGGGATTCTTGTAAACTGGATAAATTTGGAAAACAGGATAGCTCAGATACAAGAAACATCATATATCACTGTTCTGAAATGCTGCAGAGGAGTCACAAGTAGTAAAGTCATGTTTTACTATAATTCAGTAATGTTCAATGTGTAACATTCAAATGCAAAAAGGTGATTTGTATTCTGAAGGCTTTAAACTTATTGTAGGCAGGATTTTTATCAGGAAATAGGAAGGAAGCAAGATTATAAAATAAGTGTTGTGGTATTAAACCTCTCACTTTAAAGTTCAGGCCATAACAGAAAAAGAATGTTTATTGTAGGACACTACTTGCAGATGACATGTACTCTCCAGTAAAGGAATAGTGTTTGGAAATCATGTGGGTACTAAACTATTGGAATAACAATGTTGTTTCAATACAAGTTGCCCTAAGAAAATGGGAAATAAGAGTTTTACCTTCCACTTCTGACCCCAATATTTCTTCATCTTCATTGAACATCTTTAACAACAATGCTGAGAATCAGATTGTTGAGCAAAGCTATTCAGTGGTCAAATGTATGTTGTCAGAGAGTTCATGAAAAAGTCATTAGCTCTCCTCCCCTCCTCTTTCACTGTCAAGCAGAATCATGTCATAAATACAGCCACTTGTCTAGCAGGATATCAATCTATCCAGGTATCACCCACTTCCTGTCTCTGGCCATATGTTTCTGTTATTTATGTCAAGAAAATAGCATTTACACAACCGCTGCTAGTTGTTTACAGAAGTTTAACTCCTGTGATATAGTCCCGCTTGTGTTGCATGCTTTTAGCCCATAGATAATACATGAGATTGTACATTTTAAAATATGCTACCACATGCATGATAGAATAAACACAGACCTGAACTGACAGCACCATCTGCCAAACACAGTTGATGTCAGGGGAATGGTCTCTGCACAATATTCCACTGCTCCCCCATGAGATAAGGCTATTTTTTCTCATAGCATAACTACACTAAATTCAACTTGTTCATTTAGTACTCAAATTGCTAAAATTCTCAGAAGCAGAAGGGACTCAGGCCTCTTAAGAAGCACTGCAGAGGAATAGTGCAAACTGAACAATTCTCACATAGGTTTTTCTTGTTCTTAACACAAGTCACATTCTTGTTTACATACTTACACCAGAAATAAACCTGCAAGCAATGTATACACGACACCTAGATTCTCAGTGCTCTGAAGTCATGGAAAATTCATAACATTAATCTTTAAATGGCCCATCTGAAAATTATATAGGGCAATCTGCTTTCAGATGCAGTCTAACTGCTTGCAGTGAGACATTAGCAATAGTTGCATTTTTTTTCCTGCTAGAGATCCACATTATTCACAGTCACAAACAAATCAAAAAGGTAAAGGTGATACTTGACTTTTTTCTTTTTAATATTTTAAAATCTATTAATATTATCCTGTTCATTTGGACTCCTCTATTCATTCTCAGGAGCTGGCTTTATTATCAGACTATGGAGATAGTTGCTAGGATTAGGAGGGTAAAAGTACTTCTGCATGTCCTACAACAGCAGCAAACTCAAAGCTGGGAGATCCCTACTTACATGATGAGCATCATTTACAAGGAAATGAAAGAGTGTGCACCAAGTTTCTGAAGGAGTGTATTTCTGCTTTTCAAACACTAAATCTTACAGTGCCAATAGACACAAGTGACAAATGTCACTACCTGGTCATGCTGGTTGGAAGCTAGAAGGCCATTTCTTGGAAAGAACTCATTGACTATGCTAGTTGTCCACATTCCAACACTGTGATAATCCTAAAACCTTACATAGTTAGAATAGCTATTGGTTGGATCTATCATAGACCTGGATTTTCCTCTGCATCCTCCTCATACCACCTGTGTATGAGCCCATTGAGCCAGAACATGCAAAAGTCCTGGAGAAACTGGCAATCTCCTGGTGAGCACATCCATGCCTGTGCAGAATGCCCAGCACATTCTGGTTGCATCCAGCTCACTTTGCTTCTATGAGTTGGGGGTGCCAGGCATGTTTAGCACAATTCAGGAATGCTTGGGCAAAAATGCAAACTCAGCTGGCAGACAGAGATCTGGGCTGTCCATAGAGGAGCTTGGAGCTATATTTCCAAATCCTAGGTTTGCCTGGTGGGAGCTACCTCTCCTACACCATAAGAGCTGGATTCTATGTCACCATGGAAATTGGAGCTTGCTTCTGGAAAGGTGTCTTATCCCAGACCTGAAGAAACAATTCTTGATGAAAGTGTTTTCAGAAATGTTCCAGAGAAAAGTTTTAGCTTGGATGAATCACCTTTTAATAACAATAAACTTTTATTGAAGAATTCCTGACCATCCCTACTTGCTGGTATCCAAATTTCCATGTTGCACAGTGAAATCACCATTGATTCTGCTGTTGTCAGAGCTTTCTCTCATTGCAGATGGCTGTGGAACAAGATTCGTGCTGCTCTATAATATTATTTGATGTAACATAAATCAATTTGGGTGTAATATTTTGTTTAATGTTAGTCATTCCTTGCTAGACATTGTAGGTATTTTATTACATTAACATTAAATAAGTTTATAAGGAAATAAAAAATGAAAGACATAAGCAGCTTTATTGTGATTCATTATAATTTTGCTGCACTATTTGTAAAAAAAGATATCTTTGTAACATCCTCCTTTGAGAAAGCCCTAAAGAAAGTACAGTTTTATTGTTTCTTTACAGATATGATTTATTTTAAAAGTTAAATAAACTTAAATCATCATATTCTTACATTAAAAAGTTGTAAAACAGATTTATTTTCAATTTGTAAATATTTATATATTGAGCATTTGGAATGTGACTGACTATATTTAAGAACTTTTCAACTGAAAAATTAGTTTTGCCATAACTTTGCATCACATTTTCTTTCTTCTCATCTCCTTCCTTTTGTATTATATATATAGAGGCTACTATGGATGAGAATTAAATAGAACACAGTTTAAATTGTGACTTGCCTCTGTGAAAAATCAGTCTGGTTGCAGGGAAATATTTGTTGTATGAATTTTTAAATTATGTAGTTTCCTGACCTATTAAATAACATCAGTAAAGAACTGATGAAGTAGACATTCACTTTGGAAATATTTATGAAGTTGTATTTAATATCAATTGAAATTTTGATATTTGTTGATTTTTTTCCTATCAATAGAAATTTTTAAATCCCTAAATTTCATGACAATTGTTTTACTTCATATTAACATTCAAACTAGGAAGACTTATATTCACATTTGCTGCTTATTTGTGAGACCCATAATTTCCAGATTTCAGTATTTTCCTGCCTTTGCTGTGGTAAAAAAAAATAATGCTGTTTTCTTTTTTTTTTCTCAATGGTCCTTATATCACAGCAGAGATTTCACAGGTCTGAAAGCAAAAACAAAGTTATTTGGGTAAGCCACAGCACAGGAAAATCTGAAAATCTTGCAAACAGGAAGACTTCTATTCTTGAACACATCTCTTGACTTTGATTTTTAGGTACAGTACTAATTTTGTTCATATATACACAGAGCAAATTTATAATTTACATATATAATTGTGTGTTTGTGTGTGTCTGTGCACTTGCAAATCCACTACATGATATCCCAGGGCATTAGTGTGCTGGCTGTGAAACCATATTGTTCGAGTTTATACTTCTGAGGTGATTATGGTTAAAATTGGTGTTTTTATAGGAAGCTTAATCTGAAAAACCGTCCAAGCAGTTCACCAAGAGAAGGCCGATTGTGTATAGTCTGAATTTAGTGGGTATCACCACATTCCAAAAACACGTTATAGGTATATTCAGTGATATCTGATGTTCCTTAAGCAGGTGACATTACACATTTAAACATCAAAGTGATGTTAAATAGCTGTTATTATGAAAGCAATCTGCTTCCTGGTCTTGTCATGCCTATTGATTTAAATCACCTGGTAAAACTAACTGGAGTTCTGCATAAGCAAGGAATAAAATATATGAGCTGTTATAAAACAAATAAATTCCTCTTTGCAGATTTCTCAATTATATTGGTGTTCATTATTTGGGTACCAATAGGTGAATCAATAAGAATGTACCTCAGTCTATCACAGATTCAGATACATATTTAAAATATAGTTGAAAACTCCAATTACAACCCACCTGAACTCAGCTGTAAACATCATGGAATTCAAAGTGCAGTCATACTGTTGAAAGGGTGAAAACATTATATAAGGGGAAAGTATCAATGCAAAAGCTGACATCTTCTGATAAATTAGGAATTTGAGTAATTCAGTTTTTGGAAAGTATTATACACCCTATAATATCTGGTAGGCTAAAGCTTTTTTCTTTTGTATTTTCTATGATTTTTTTTTTTTTAGGGCATGTCAGGAGACAAAGGGGCGGAAGACTGGGATAACAGAGATTTGATAGTACAGGAAGTTTTTTGAAGAATAACTTTTGTGAAAGCTGTGATATTTTTTCAGAGCAGAGATTTCTGGTTTTTAACTGGTTTAGCATGCAGTCAGAGAAAATACAGAATTTCAGAAAATTACACGTTGAAGGAACTTCTCTTCCAGCCTTCTTTTCAAGAAGGGTAAGTTTCAAATGTTGGTAGGTCTACTCAGGATCTTGTATGAGCCCTGGATGACAAGGATGTGAAACTCAGCAGCTTCTTCTAGTAGCAAACTACTATCACTCTGAGCTCTTTTCTACTTTCATGTAATTGGAATTTTGTATGTTGAACACTCCAAGTGTTGTCTTTTGTCATTTGGCCACGCATCTCAGAGAAGTGTCTGTCTCTGTCATCCCCATAAGTTTTGTACTTGTGGAAGACCTCAATTAGATCTCACCTCATTAACATTTTCTTTTGCAGGCTAAACATGTGCACTGCTTTGTCTTTCTCCTTGTATGTTGTGTGCTCTAGCCCAAGGCAGCCAAACGAAGAGTTTCAAAAATGTTGTCTGCAAACACACACAAACACACACACACACACACTTGCTCCCACTTCTTCATCCTATATTTTCTTAACATTGGTCCAGGTCTTGAAAGATAAAGAAAGAGTTGTGAAGAAGTCGAGGTTATTTCTGCTGTACTACACTGCCAGTTTTCCAAAGCTGAAGAAGGTGCAAGTCACAGAAAAAAAGCAAGAAGATAGAGAGAATGCAAGATAAAGGGGTTCTTCACCTCTCTTATTTGTAAGGCCCAAATCTAAAATGAGAGAAAAGAAATTGGTGGGGAGAGAAACAATAAATTCCACCCGATTTTAAATTTCCCATTCAAAAAGGTGTAATTGAAGTCAAATTTGTAATAATATTGGATTCTGTGGACCCAGGATTTCGATGGATATTTTGATTTTTCTCAGAAAATGGGCTTCCCATGTTGGCTGACTTCCTTTTACACTTAAGACTACTCCTTTTTACACGGAGAATACAGGCAGAAATGGAATTGTTCAAGAAGCAGTCATAATTATGGTTATCAGAAGGGATTGCCACATATGAAAGCTGCCGTTCCACCAGAATTGTCCAGCTCATTCCCAACTCCAAACTGAGTTTGGCCATACAGAGCTGACCATTAGAGAAGGTGCCATAGCAGAGCACAGACAGATATTGAAATGGAGAAATACTATTATTTTAGAGGACATAAAAGTCTTTCTATTTTTGTATTTTGGTTTGTTTTGTTGGGTGGTTTTGGTAAAACTCTAGTTTTCCCCATCTTTTGTAGTGAAACAGTGCAGAAACCTAATGCTGTACTTAGAAAAAATAACCTTATACTTACTTTATTTAGTCATAGCACTAAAAGGACATCTGTATGTGAACTGTTTGAACTGCAACACTCCTCTCTTAAAATGTTGGTTGCTGTGGGAACCCTGCAAAGAGATCTTTGAGTGGGATCTGATCTTGAATGTTTCACTGTTTTGTTGGTTGAGTTTACTTAGATAAAACTTTTCCAGCACATCTGAATCCATTATTCAACTTCATTATCCATCTCCATTCTTTTAGAGGATAGAACTGTATGTGTAAATGGTTCTGAGTAGGCTTCTTTCTTATTTTAAATTAAATCTATTTTAATAATATACCATGTAATAATACACCATGTTGCTGCTGCAGAGAAAATAAAGGATCATCAGCTCAGGTCAGAAATCTCCAAGTTTGTCCTTTTCTCTTGTGTGAAGAAAGGGTAGGATATTGTGTTTCATTCTTTAATTTTACATTAAAAATTGATTTTATACAGAATTTTCATAAGTAGAATCCAAACTCTCCTTCAACTTCTATGTTAGCACAATGATGTCTTGAACAACACATTTGAAGCAAAAAGTGTCCCATACACCTTGTTGAGACGTTACTATACAAACCTAGCAACAGCAATGTTTTATTCATCTTTAAAGCACATAAAACTTGACAGTTACACACCTGTGCAATGTCTATATGTGTTCTGTGGACCAAGACCAGGCTCCTGGGATTCAGACGACAGTCACAGGCTTGTGCCATATCTATGTGTTCTGTGGAGAAAGACCAGACTCCTGGGATTCAGGGAGAAAGCCAAATTTTCTCTTCCACATTTCCCTTTAACATTTACGCACATATTTTCTCTCTGTTTTGCAGTGTAATATTTAAAAAGTTGTAAATAAAACTGAGAGTATAATTTACTATCTAAATGCCGTATTCAACAGATGAACACTACAGAAAGTTGCATTAATATCTTTATTTCTTCTAGAAACTTGAACAGTAATAACTAAAATAAAATAAAATAAATAAAATAAAATGCTAAAATAAAAATGCTACATTTCTTGCTCTGATTCAATCTTAGAAGTTTTTGGAAAAAAAATCTCAACAGAAAAGACATCTCAAGAATCATCCCAAGATACTTTTTCCCTGTAGTAAACAGGTATTTTTTATTTTTTCAGATTTTACTAACTAGTCCATTTGCTATCTGTTACTGAGATCTACATATTTATGGATCAGGGTAATTTCTGGCACCCCCTCATTAGGAGGAGATTATGCTGAGTTTCAAGATTCTCCTCAAATTCCAAGAATTTCACTAGCAATTTTTACTGTTAGTCTCAATCTAGCAATATCCCACTGGCCTCTGTCTGCTCCTGTTGCAGTTCCAGTTCTTCAACACTCCTGTTCCCTTCTCAGCCTTAGGGAACACCACGCATTTCACAGCAGGACTACACCGAAATGGGTGAGAAAGCAGGGTAGGCAGCCAGAAAAGGCTGAGATTTAGCAGCACTGAATATGTAGCCCTGGGCCTTATTTACTTAACTCCATTTACCCTTTTCTGAATATTCAATTATTAATTTCCTTCTGGACTTTCCTTTTATGATTTTGGTCCCTCGATGTCAGGGTGAATAATTACAGTGGAAGCTGCTCACAGCCTCAGCCTTTTCATGACGCAACATGACTAGAACAGATAACCCAAGAAACTCGAACACCGCAAAGTTGCCAAGAGATGTTCAGAAGCCTATTTTCTAACTACAGTATATTTTCACAGAGATCACAAAAGTATATTTGTGTCGTTAGACTATCTAGTCTGACAAATTTCCGCTGAAAATATTCCTAGATTAAAGATCATCTGCAAAAAAATCAATGTCTTGCAGAATAATGGTACAGAAATTTCCATCCCATTAATTAAAAGAAAGAAATAGCCTACGTAACTCAAACCAATATTTTAAAAGTAGAAGTGTCCAGTGATGTGAATAAATTATTCCGTATCAGTGACATCTGGAAATATTATTGTCTTTCTTCCCTTTCCCCCATAAACTGCCAAGAAAATAACCTACATTGACCATTAAGGGTTTTTTGGGGGAGGGGGGTTGTTATGGGCTGCCCTCCATAACATCCTTGTTGACAAAGAGATGAAATAGGGTCTAGATAAGTGGATGATGAAGTGGATTGAAAAGACCAGTGACTAGTATTGCACCCAAGGTGTGGCCAGTACTATTTAGCATTTTCTTTAACAACCTAGATGGAACAGAATGACACTTTGCAGATGACAAAAAGTTGGAAGCAACAACCATACGGTTGTACTACCATTCAGAAGGAATGAGAGGAGAGCTGGTCTGACAGGAACCTCATGAAGTTTGGCAAGGAGAAATGCCAAGTCTCATCCCTGGAGGAAGAAACCCCAAGCACTGACACATACAGGCTGAGGACTATTAAATAGATTTGCAGAAGAGACCCTGGTGCTGTAGTGGACCCCTAGTGAAACACATCACCAGTGTGGCCTTGTGACAAAGGTGGCCAGAAGCACCTGGGACTGCACCAGGAAGGGACAATGGGTTGAGGGATGTAATCCCACCCCTCTATTCAGCATTGAACTCATCTGTTTCCAGAATCCTAGTTAAGACAAAGACCTTGTTGGGGTTTGCAGTAGGCATCTGACTGTGTGAAATAGTCCTTGAAATGAAAGCGACACAATTTTACTCAAAAGTAGCTTTTTGTATCATAGTTTGATAAGACAAAATATATCTGCATGGAAAAAAATTATTTTCAACTGTCTTCAGTTACCTAAAGGTTCTGGAAGAGGGTGCTATTCTAATCAGCTGAGAGAGACAAATGACAGAAATTGAGTCATTCCACCAGTTTCAGGCAGCTGCCTCAGAATGGGATAAATTACCTTCTATTTAAAACTTTCTCTTTATGCTTGAGAAGCAAGTTTAGAGAAATGGTTAAAACTGTATGCACTGCTTTTGCATGACTAGAAATAGATGAAATTTATTCCAAACTGAGTGTTTTATACTAATTGAAACTGGTAATTCTGGAGGGGTTTTTTGTTTGTTTGTTTTCAAAAACACAAAACAAATTCCAGTAATATCTGAGAAAGCAATGTCTGCTCATAACATTTATCTAGTTATTGATCCATCCAAGTTATTGATTTATGGTTCAGATACTACAAATAGAAGATGTAAATTAATCATAAAAAAAAATTCTGATCATGTTCTCTAATTTATCCTTACTAAAGTTTTTCTCAAGTACTGCTTGTTTAAAAGTGTTATGTCTCCACCACCTTATATTTAAGAATTCCTTCATAAGAAATAGGTGAGTGTAAAATTATGATTAATTTTGCTTTCTGGAAACAACATTATAAAATGAGCTCAAATTGCAATAGAACACATTGAATATTAAAGAATCTTTGCACAGTTTTCACTATTGTGTTTCGTTAAAAAAATAATATGAACCAGGCCAGGCAAAAGTACTTTTTGAAAAATAAAGTCATAATCCCCCAAAAATAGCAAAAAATAATGTATCTTTCTGGGGAAGGGTTTTAGAAGGATGCAACAGAAATGTGTGCAAACCAGATCTTATTTAACACCTTCAATAATGATCTATTATTGAAGATCTATGATCTTTCTCCTGAAAGAGGCAGGAGATAAAACATTTATGAAATACATTGACACAACTATATCTTGAGGACTGCCAAAAGCCAGGCAAGAATGTGAAGAGAAGCTGGACAATATGAAACCAAAATATTATCCATACACTGCTCTCTAAGCATCTGCAAAGTGTATATTAAGAACAAAATGTACTTAGAACAAATTCAGCAAATGATTGGTGGATGAATCCACAGTACAGCCAACAACATAATACAGCAAGACAGTAAAATCAGTTTCTTTATGCTTGTTGAACAGTTACCTAGGACTACATTTGAACTCTACAGAAATATGTGGTCCATTCTTGGCCATTGCTAAATTCTGGCTCTCAAGGATACTTTTTGGCAGTAGGTTTCACAGACGATCTATGAACTCAGTGGAGAATTAATTTGCTTTGAAATAAATTATTTATTGCTTCATTCAAGATTTAATTTAATTTTGAGAAAATATAAACAGATCTTTCTAATCAGCTTTCAAATTACCTTTTTTTGGACTAAGATGATAGTCACTAATTGGTGGTTTGGATTTTTTTGTTTGAAAATGAATCAATGATTACACACGTGGGACTTGTCTGGGAGGAGGAACTTAGAAGAGAACCCATAAATGTAGGACAGTGGCCTTTCTTTCTCCCATTTCTGCAGCTTATTTCATCCTGGTAGCCACAAACCTTTCTTTTCCTCCTTTCTCTACCACACCATGGAATTTTTTCCTACCTGCCTCCAGAGTAGATCCCACTTGCTGTCTTGTGTCTGGTGGGTCTCTGGAAAAGGAAGAAATGGAGAGAAATGACAAATCATGGGCCAAGTCCTCAGAAAAATTCCTTGGATGTCTTTTGCTATACTGGTACAGAGGTTGCAATGATAACATAACAAATATGGGTGGGAGCTAAATTTGAGATTTTACTAATAAAATCTAATGATGCTTCATGGTTCACTTGCTGTCCAGGGCCCCTGTCAGTAAGCAAACACACAGCCTGACCTCTCCCCTTTCACAGAGCTTGCAGATGGACACAGCTCTGCTGTGAGTGAGAGACAGAATATTCTGCTGCAGCCTAATTTAAGAATAGGATACATTACCTAATATTTTTCAATATTCATGAGTATTTGAAGAACAAACTGAGCCACTACTGCAAGCAAAGATCAAAGGTGCTGAATAGCCACTGGGATTCATGTTGCATGAGGTGACTTTGCTCCAGCTTCCCAGGATTTGCCTGCTTTTTTCTATCATGTATTTATTTCTCCACTATATAATAGGACATTGTACAACCCACAATACTACTTGTTTCAAAACTGTCTTTCACAGAATTTATGATAATTTTGGCTGACGCTACCCAGAGGTTATCAGACCCCATTCTTTCTAGAAAATTTACACTGGCTTTTATACCTGACATAAAAAAAGATATGAATTAGAACAGAACCACACTCCCAACACTTCCTACTTTGAAATCTCAAAGAATTTATGTAAAAACTGAGCATTCAAATGAGGTGGTGATACAAAAGCCCCACATTCTCTAGAGCTATACAGAGCAGAGCTGCTGAAGGAGATAGCCCCCCTTCTGAATTAGGCTTGTGGTTCAAATCATTCTCAGCAGTCTAGATCTTCACAGAACTTGAAGGTTTATCTCGCCTCATTCTTTCTCTCTGTCCCAAGGACTGAGAACAGCCTTTGCGGAGCCTGTGTCCCTGAAACTGTGTCCCTAAAATTTCTATTATCATCCTTCCTTTACTTTTAAAAGTTCTAATTATTTACAAATTGCATAGTGGGTACAAAAATAGGTTCAGCATTAAAGAAAAATTCACATGCTGAAGAGTCCATGTAGGCTTTTTTGGCAAAACTCAGGCATTTTTCAGCAAAAATGTGTTTAGAGATCAAGTTATTTTGCATTGAATAAATGGTAATAATACTATGTATTTCGAATAAAGTTCTTGTAAAAACAATGTATTAAAAATTATCAGAAATTACTAAGTGCATTTTCTACTTATAACTTAAAAAAACACACAATCCAAGCAAATGAGCTGTGATCATTTACACAAAACTAATGCCTTATGTACTACTGAGTCACAAATGTACTAGAATTCATGATTTTGGATTTATGAGCTACTTGTCTTTAGATGGATCAGTCAACATTTCTCTGATCATATGCACAAGTTATTTGTTCTGCTTATTGCATTTTGCATCACAATCCTTATTGGAAATTTCTGATGTCATAACAGTGCTCTCTCCACACTGAAATGTCCCTTTTGTTAGATGTAGAGCTTGTATTGATGGTTATATCTCCAAGGTAGTGTTTTTTCCTGTTTCCTTGCATGTTTCTTTAATTGTTATATAGCAATGAAATGGGTGAGTTGTAAATGTACTGATTCAATTAAAAACTCTGATTAGGCTCTGTGTGTGTGTTTGTCCCTCCCACTCAAATAGTAAAACTGACAAATTTTCATATATGGCTCTGAAGACTTTAAATACATTTACTGGCAAGCTACTGTAGTAGACACATGGTGGGGGGTGTCAGCTTTTAATTGTAACTGTCTTGCAGAGTGGTGTTGTTTTAATATCCTGTATAGATTTTTATGTAATACACTTACTTGCAGGCAGCCTGAAGCAAGAATCAATTCTGTGAAGGATTCTTCTTTTGTTAAAAGCCAATCTTGTTTTAATGATGCATGAAGAAATATTCGAGCATTGACATTTTTCTGTCAGGTTTCTTTTGAAAAATCAATTAAGATAATACTGCTTTGACCTAGTTATCTAGTTAATGCTTATTAGGAATGTAATATGATTTACTGTCAGCATAATAATTTTTGTATCTTATCCCATTAGCTTGTGCATATTTCAAAGTGTATTACACAATGGTCACTTCTTAAAATGTAATGTAGCAGAATATATTAATTAGATTGACTGGGATCATTAGACACAAACTCTCCCATTGGCTCTTTGTATCAAGTTTGTATATCATCCTTATTGAGTTAATTCATTGTTTACTTGTCTGAAAAGTGTCTCTGAGTAACTGTGATATACAAAAAGTTTTTTATTTGGACAAAACCTCTTTATTTCATGTCTGTCTTTTTTTTTTATTTTTAAATTTATAGCTAGTCCTGGGTAAGACACACTATTTATACAGGATCACCAAATAAATAAATTTAAAGTGAGGTTTTTTGAAAGCTGATGGAATATAAAACAATGCAGGTAGATGCACGATGGGACTGGGAGAAGAGCACCGAAACACCAGTGAAGCACTTGATTTGGTAGGTGTTAAAAATTAAAATGATTCATCTATTTTTTTTCCCTGAATTTCAGCTCCTTAGTGTTAATGGAAAGGTCAATAAAGGAGTTGGCTTACTGTGGCATTAGTGAGGAGCTATTGATTCCTACACATTTAGTGGTCAATGTTAACCAAGAACCGAACTCTTCTAACCTTGTTAAGCAGAACAGAAATTAAATCTTCCCATCACTTTCAGAGCAGTGGTCTATTTCAGAACAATACTGCAGTTAGGCAATTTTGCAAAGTTTATCCTATTCCATCATGCTAATGGTCTGTGGGAAGTTAGGAGAGAGGGAAAGAAGGGTGCCTGACTGTTTTGTAGATCCTAGTGAAAGAAATACCTTCATGTGGCAAGAAGAAGTAATGATGCTTCTCATCTCATGAAAGGGTCTTTCCTTTAGTCAAAAGCAACCATTTATTTGTCAGGTAACTTTAAGTTAAGAACAGTAATGTTCTATACACTTGCATTATAATCATTATGTGACTTTCTTCTGGAAAGATTCAGCTTTAATTTCAGGTGATTGGCTGAGTTTTAATTCAATTTTCCTGCTAGAAACACACACTCTAGTAATGAAAACAATATCTATGTTAAGAAATATGGAAAACAATACATATTCACATTATTTCTGCAGACAGTACATACATTCAAATAAAAAAGCCCCAACTTTTAATAAATATATATTTTAATGCCAGAGAGCTATTTCAAATCAGTTAACCAAAAGGATAATTGACTGGCCATACCTTATTAGCACTGGAAGGAAAACAGCATCATAAGTTGTACTTTATTTCTTCTTTTCCTGAAATAAAAGTTAAAAATGAAAACCAAATATTAAAAAAACCCAAAACCAAGAAACAGAAAACAAACAAAAGAAAACCAAACAAAAAAGGCAAAAAAAAAAAAACCAAACCCAAAAAAACCCACAAAAAAACCCCAAAACAAAACAAACACGCCTAAAAAAAAGAAAATAAACAACAAAACAAAAAAAACCCAAAAACAAACAAAAGCTCCGAAACCCCCAAAAAACCCAAAACAAACCAAAAACCAAACCCAAAACTCACCAACACATTTGGCCTCTTACAGTTTTCCAAATTTGCTATTATTTCTCTACATTCTCTTTCCATCAAGTAGCCAAGGCCACCATACTGCTGTCCTACATCACTTGAAATGCACAACTGCAACATTTGCACTCTAAAAAAAGCCACAATGTTGCATAGATTAACATGATGAATATGTGCTGAAAGTTTCTTGAAGAATTTGTTCTCCTTTATTTGAGCATTTACATAAAATAGAGGAGGATGCAGATGAAGAAATACTTTCTCCATATGAGGAATTCCCTAATTTAGATTTAGATTTAGATTTAGATTTAGATTTAGATTTAATTTTAGATTTGTATGTATTTAAGGTAGTTGTAAATATCAGCATATCTTTTTTCTACATGTCAATAGAAATTTCAACAGTCTGGAAGATTTTAGACAGCTTAATATACATAATTTAACTTAAGCCTCTGAATTTATTTCTGTGAACAAGGTGGCATCTTGAAATATGTAAGTAATGGTGATAATGGTAAGATGGGTCCTGACTTTCCTTGGATAAATGGAATTCATGCAAGAAATAAATAAAAAAATAAGAAATGAGTCAGGATACAGGATTTTAAGATTGGCATTGTTTACAATCCACAAAGGAAGCAGGGAGAAAAGAACATCCTGATGCTATCAGTTATTCTTATTTGCATGTAAACTCTGATATTAGGATTCATTTTTGAGCATGTCACTTTTTAGCTCCTAATTAATTGCAATGACAGCGCGGTGTGCGTCTGTTTATAGGAAAGATGCTGTTGTGGCTGAGGTTTTAATTATATTAAATATTAATCATGGATTGAAATTGGAAACCTTAAATTATTGTTTAATGATCAATGATCAAACGCATAATCAAGATAAAGAAAATTAGGATGGCAGACAGCAACATCACAATTTGAATTTTACATTATTAGTCTTCTGCCTAACTAGGCACTTTTCTTGAGTATCTGAACTGTTTTGCCTTTTAACTGTGCTTGCAGTTGCTATAGTGATGGCATAATTTCGTAATGGTCTAAAAATGACACTGGCATAGATACTGACAGATAGGAATTAATTCACTAACAAGTAATTATGTAGCGAAATGTTGACTGCCATACAGAAGGTGCACTGTGACACATTTACTGTTTTTCAGGGATGGCAGTAACATTAGCGTTGGTCATTAGTGGTAGACATCTCCGTACAGTGTTGGATACAGACTTATATGCAGACCTATTTAGTTACCTGTGTGACAGCCTTGTTCAGGACACCAGAAACAGCTGTCCTAGCCTGTATGAGCCAAAATAATTAGGCCTGTCATCTTCTCGCTCTGATTTCCCCTTCAACCTGCTCCACAAAATGCAAATATTTTGCTTTCATTGTCACATTCACCTTGACATGGATATTGCTTTGGCGCATAACTGGATGAGATGACTCAGAATTTGCATTGTTCATTCTAATAAATTTGCTTCCCCTCTACCGCATGGCAGGACCCATCAGATAAAGTCTCCCAGAGTGTCATCAATCAACATCGCTGACAGACGGCTTTTGCCTTCATTTGTTACATAGGAGAACATGCTTAATTATTTGTCCTGTAATTAGTTGGGAAAATGTCAGGAAATGTCAACTCTCTGTTCACTCTGGAAGGGCTCTGCTTGAAAGCCACAATGACTGAAGTGTCATTAATGCTGCCTAACAAGACGAGGATCAGCTGGGGAAAAGTGAAAGCTTCTAAAAAAGTAATCATGGCGAGTTAAGGAAAACTGCAAATCAGCACCAATAATAAGATGTGAATCCTATTAGCAAACACTTGTATTTTTCATCTGTTACTCCTCACAATAAAAATATGGGAGAAAAAACTCAAGGAATGAATACAGCGGGCTCACAATTTCTGTCACGTATTCATCAGCATTTATTTCGCCGGTCATGCTTAATACATTATTGTAGGTAGTATCTAATTTTTAATTTTCAGATTTGAGACCCATTTTTTCATTCTTGCAGCAGTATAATATTCATTGGATATGTGAAGGTAAATATTTTTGCATTAATCAAGATTAATCAAATGTGGAAATTTCTGAATTTTAAGCTGATATGGAGGGTAAGCATTAGCTTTAATTTTAGGAATAGAAGTAAAAATAAATGAGCACAATCTGTTTATCAAGTATTTACAGTTGAATGCAATATGCAGCTGAACAGATTTCTTCAAATTACCTGGATTTCTAGGAAAGATCTTCTTTCTGCAGTAAATACAAAGACAGCTTGCTGTATTGCATATTACAAAATAAAAATAAAGAGGAAGTAACTATCAGCGAGACTAAATAACTACAGTGCTTCCTCCTTATCTGTATTTTGTAAAAGGAGAACCATTTGTTTTAATTTTGCAGTGAAAGGCTATAGAGCTACAGAATTGAAAGAGACAAGGATTAGAGAAATTATGTAGCTAAAAATTGTTTTTATGTTTACTAGGACCCTTTGATATTTTAGCAATTTTTTTGTAATCACAACCTGTTTTCTGTTTTCATATTTCCTATATGAAATATTATGGTATACATTTTTAATGCCTCATCTTCTCCTCTTTTTTTCCTTACATTATTACGAAAGGGTATAATCATGTGGGAATACTTTCTTACTTAATTACTTACATTATTTCATCCCTCGTTGCGATTAAGCAAATTATTGCTTGGTCTCTTTAGAAAGGATAATTAAGATACTGTTCTGGTGTTTTACAATTTACTCGTTGTTACAGGTATGGCTAAGCTAATTATCAAATGGTTAAAAATTTATTCTGGGAAGAATATTACAAGTGTACCATGTGGGCAAATTGCTTCCAAGGCTAATTCAATTATAGATGCACTCTACCTATCGTTTCGGTATGATATTTGTCTTGAAAGGTAGAGAACATGGGGATATAGGCTCGAGTTTATTAATATAGTGCCTGTATTTGCATACTCGATTTTGGAAAGAGTCAACACGAAGAGAGAAGGAAGAGAAGGTAGAAACACTCACATTAATTCTTTTCTTAAAAAAAAAAAAAATCATAACAAATGAATGCAGCAGAGCAAGTAGAAGCTGCAGTATGAACCATATAAAATCTTGATGCTGCTCATTCCTGATATTTTGATTCCAGTCAGAATAAAAATGCCAATAAAATTATTCTGACAAGCTGCTCTCTCAGCCCTGAGTGGACTTCCATCTTCATCTTCTAAACCAACTCACAATTCAAAATAATAAGGCACTATTACCAGTTTTCCTGGGGAAAACCCCTCAGGATTGACAGGTTATGAAGACTTAGTAACCCTTTTATCCTATAAGAAAGATGGTCTGTTCAAACAAGGGTGCTACTGTGCTTTCAAAAGTAGACGGGGTGGCCACAATTGGAAAGATGT